>PNEQ01004056.1:14854-49367 GCA_003012365.1 Medauroidea extradentata
TGATCCATTTACCCCAGTCTGTTGGCACTCGGAAGTTGAAATTTTCTGGTGGGGTGATTTGGAACTGTGCTGCCATGGTTTTGCCGGCAACTTACACCCTTTTGTTCCGATCACAGAAGCTTATAGTACCAATGACGGTAACATAACCTAAGTTCCGCGGTACACAAAATACTCATGTCAAAATTGTACTCCCGCACTTACTGCATTTTTCCCGCACGTCGTGTTAACTTTAAGATCCCACTTCTGACACCATGTTGTGTTATCTACTTAATGTTTTACTCGTATATGTTACAAACATCCGTTACAACTCATATTGCCTATTTGGCATTCCCGCCATTACTGTCTGTCCATGTTTTACAGTCTACCAACTTAACCTATACTCTACACCACAATCTGTGACTTCTTCCCGCTATCAAGTTGAGAGCATACATCAACTTTTTTTTTTAAATACAGATAAAAAATTCTGGGCAATGAATAACTGCATGGCGACGAAATTTTTCTTTTGCGTCTTTCTAGTGCACAAAAGGTGAATTTACAAAGGCTTGTGATTTGACATGTCCTCCTTTCCCAACTTCAAGGTCTTTAGAAAAAATGAAAAAAAATTTACAAATGCACTCTTCATTCTCTTTGTGAAGTATGAAAGCCACTTAAATTTAGAAAGCCAATTTATTTAAATGTAAATTTCTTTTTCTTTGTGGAAATACATATGCGTCACTAGGCATCCACAAATTTTTTTCAGTATGTTGCATTTACTCACTACAACGTGTTCTTACAAATAATCCAACATCAACACAGCAGAGGCTGGCAGGAGCTTGCTCAAAGTAATGTGCACTTTGTAGAGCACTCTTATTTTTAAAGCTAAATGCAGTGCTTAGCTCCTTTTCTATTCAGTAGTTTCCGAGGGAGCTTTGCTCCTTAATTTGTAGTGTCAGCTCATATGAGCATGCTATTTTTGCACTCCAGTCCTCACTGTAATCTTGAGCAAACACCATCAAGTAAATGTCACCCGTTGGCACTTCCAGTTTTTATGTGAGGATACTACAGTCGTTGGCGAGACAAGATGGGCCATGTGATGCTTCCCCACCTCTATTTTACACTCCCGGGACATGCAATATGTGCATGGCTGATGTTAGAAAACAGAAGCCATGAAATGTAAATCACTGTAGCATTATTGTTTTGGGAAGTAAAGTTACGTAATAGTGACAGTAATGAATTTCCTTACAACTGAAAGGTGCTAATTTATTACCCATTACATAAACAACTACAGTAACGTGTCTTGTGTCAACTGTCAGTATTGTTATGTACTGTATTTAAATAGAAAAATTAATCTTATCATACTACAGTGGAGCCCCGCAACTACGACAAGCGATACATAATTCTCGAGAATTTTGTCGTAGTTGCGTGGTTGTCGTAGTTGCCGAAATTCCCTTTTTAACCCCTAAAAAAAAATTTTTTTTTGTTCAAGTCGGTGTTTTTCTTGCTCTAATACAGTGTATCAGTGTTACTCTCATTAGTAACACGGTTTTATAAAACAAAGTAATGTTTTTATATTAAACGCTGACTTTTTCTGAAGATTTTGATACTAGATAAGCCTATAATACCCTCCCCAATTCGTGTTGAAAGATAGAAATAAAATTGATAACGGCGATGGCGCGAGCCCCGCAGCGGCACGAGTGACGAATATTGACTCGAATGTGCTGCGCTCTGTGCAAGCGTCGGCAACTAAAGAGCTTGTGTACTGTAGCGCATTCTGACGGAGCTATTAGTCTTAGTTTCTGAGCTGTCCACTGGGGCGCTTCATGCGCCATTAGCCTCTACGGCACAGCTCGTGCCTGACTGGCGATTGCCTGTCTGTGTAGTATAATATTAGTGTCGCGTACTGGAAATATGTTACGATTGTAAAGTGTTTAAACGCTCGATACTTATATTTCTGTTACGTTAAATGCTTCTACAGGATTGTACAGTATAATAAACCCATTTTTTTTTTCAAAATCACGAAAAATTTACAGTGCGCGACGTAACTTGCCGACTGCGTGCAGACCAAAATAAAAACAATACATACCCCAGACGTATTAATTCGACTTCTCTGCTCACCAGAAAATAAAAATAAACCACAGAAATATAAACACAACTTCTTGTCGGCAAGGAAAATGAGTTGCGTGAATGTAACGCGATATATTTTTGGTGTCGGGCGTAGTTAAGTGTTGAATGTAGCAACGGTAATTTTTTAGCGCACGGTAATATATTTTCAGCGTTTTGTTACGCAAAATCACGGTAAAATGAAACTTAGTAATATTTTAATTGTACGGCATCTTTATTTTTGATTAAATAATATACAAGGTTCCTAAACATTTCCTACAAATACTTAATCAAAACCGTAAATAAAATCGTAATCCAATATAATTGCGCATAAAGGTCGTCGATAATCAATCCAGTCAGTTCCAAATAAAATCCAAAGTCGAAATCCAATAAAATAAAGCCAAGAAACTTATGCAATAACACAAGATATATCCAAAAACCAAGCTACGCGCGAACTGTGTAAACACACAATGGCAAGGGCGACGCACGAGACAAACAAAGGTTTTTTTTTTTTGTGTCGCCCTCTCATTTGCTGACCTTGCTCGGAATCACAAAGCAGGGTATAAGGCCGTGCTAGAATCACCGTAAGAAATAACAGTAAAAATTGAACAAACACTTTTGAGAGATGCATGATACAACACACCATACCGCTACTTAGCCCCCGTAAGACCGTAACAGGGATAAAAACCTGTCTATTCTTACGGTGCGGTTACGGTTATTTTCATACGGCTACTTTACTGTCGATGTAGCACGGGCTTAGGGCTGAAGAGGAAAACATGAGCTGCTTGGCTATCACTGTTGCTACGCACGCAGTCGATGTACAGAGCAAGCTATAGGCTGTTGACGGTAAAGTGAACACTTTTCAAAACTATTTCCATGAGAACAGCAATCAATAAATATATTTTGTAGTGGTCGCGGACGTAAAATTTCAGTTGAGTTTAAAATATACGCTATGTCTAATATAAAAACGGAAATGTTTATCATAAATAGGCGACGGAAGAATGCAAATCGGCCGAGAGAAAACAGTAACTAGGTGCTCAAAAGTGTTTGTTTTACCGTGAACAGCCTTTACGCGTAGGCTGTAGACAGTGCGCGTGGTGTGAGTAGGAGCAGAAACAGAGAGGGAGAAAGAGGACGGAAGAGAGATGCGTCATCACGTTACCTGCTTATCTTCGGTGTTGTGTGCACGGTCTAACTTACCAGGCGCGTGGCCTACCTATCCAGGCGCGCTGCGCAAATTTATTTCAGGAGACGTTTTTAGAGTTTTTCGCCGATTTTTTTTTCTTTAATAGCTGCGACTTATTTATTAACGGACACCACCTCTATTATTATGCACGCTTACAGACGTATTTTAAAACATCATTCCTACTTTAAATAGTATTTTTAATACATGCACTTTTCGATTTTAATTTTTTTAATTTTTTTTTTTGAAGGGGATCTAGAATATTGTCGTAGTTGCGTTGTTGTCGTAGTTGCCGATGTTGTAGTAGCGGGGTTTGACTGTAATTGGTTTTAAATATTTGTATGGCTCTTTTCTATACTTCTAAAATTACTAGTAATACTTTACTTCAGATTAAAAATAGTGTAGATATCTTACTTAACTTATTATATCATTATTTTTTTTAAGCTTTGCTCCATACACTAAAATCAAATGTAGGTACAACATGTATTTTTTAGCATGTATGTACATTTCTTTAAGTCATCTTGAAAAATATACCTAACTATTTAGGCAGGTGATGGTAAAATGAGCCCTTTTCAAAATTTCGGTAACAGAAAAAAAAGTTGAGGAAAATATATATTTGAGAGAGACAGACAAATACACACGCATGCACAGCGGTTAATATTTTGAAATGCAGCTCTTGCTTAAAGATAATTTCAACTTAAATGTACTAGCTGTGTCGGTTAAAGTTAATTCACGGAAACGCAAATGAATAAATATCACCTAAAAATTTAATAACTGCTTTTTACTATTACTAACAGTCTATGAAAAGAACTAAAAACGGACTAAGCTCCAGGAAAGACGAGTTCTGTAGTCTTTGTTAGCTCTTTTCTTCAAAAGGAAACCTAAGCTGGTGCTTAGCTCCTTTTATTTTAAAAGAACTTGAGCTCAGCTCAGCTCCAGTTTCAAAGGAGTTTCCTTAGCACTGCAACATAGTTTTGTTTTTTTGTTAGTATAGTACAGCTAGTATTACCAGCATCAGGGCTAAGTCTACTATTATCATAACCTGCTTCACGAGATGGAACGAATATGGATTTTACTGCACCCACCTCTTTGCTCTTTCCTTAGTAGATTGGTCCTTTTCTAAATTTTCACGTTTCTCACTCTCAAAACAAAGTTTCTTACATTGTTTGTTAAAACATTTTAAAATATTTCCTTGTCTTTTATTCTTGTTACCATATTGTTTTAAATAACACATATTAAACAATGAGATGGGTCACGTTCAACAAGCAACAGTTCCGTTTGAAAGATAAAATTTTTCTACATTGCACTATCATACTAGAACGCGGTCGTGAGGCGAGTAATTGTGACCTTGCCCTCCACCAACAAAACAATGCATCCGATCCACCAGCACCAGCCCATCTCACGCTACCGTTCCTTTCCCAAGTGACACACGAGACCCTGATTGGCCTCAAAAACACACAGTTAGTAGACGGAAAGCAACATAAGGGACACCCTCCAAGGAGTGTCAACATTTAGTTACCTTGCCCGCACAGTACTAAAACACTGGTTAATACTGAATATACTGTGCTGTGTGTGGTGTAGGTAGTGTGTGTATGTAGGCTGGTATGTATGTTACTGGAAGGTAGTGTGGTTTATGAAGGTTGGTAGTTGTGTGTTCTACTTAATGTTGGTTCCCGCAGGAATGATAGCGATGTACTCGGTACAAGTGTGTGCGGTAAAAGTGAGATGTAGACACAATATTGGCGACGAGGAAAGTTGTAACGCAGTGAAAACAACAAGTTCGACTGGTCTGGCCGTTGGGCGCATCATGGCAATGTTTCTGGCATTTGGTGAGTTAGTCCCTGGGCAGGATGCATGGTAGACGTATGCGGAGCGTCTACAGTTATAGGTATTTCCTGGCTAAAAAGGTTACCAAAGAGGAGGAACAGCAGGCAATATTTTATTCAGTGGCCGGGTCCGAATGATACAGTTTAGTGACATAGCTGATCGCTCTGAAGGCCACTTCAGAAGTAGGGTTAGGGGAGATCTTAACCCTACTTAGTATTCACTTTGATCTGAAACCAAGTGAAGTGTTAGAGTCTTTTCGCTTCAACCAAAGAAATCAGCAGGAAGGGGAAATGTGGCGGAGCTGCGGAGAATGTCCGCACATTGTAATTTCCCAACCTTAGAAAGGATGCTGCGGGACAGATTTGTGTGTTGGTGCGCAATAAAACGATACAGCATGCGTTGTTATCCAAAGACAAATTGACATTTAAAGATGCTGTTGAGGTTGCGACTGCAATTGAAGACACAGGGCGGAACATTGTGAACATTAGGGCAAACAGGGAGGAAGAGTTGGGCGGTTCAGCTGTTCATAAAGTGAAAGCAAACGTGTCACAAGCGAAGGAGGCGAGGGGCCCACACAGGCTACGGCTTTACCGGATAATTTCAGGGAAAATGCTACTTGTGAAGGAAAAGATGAGTGGAGAGGTTATGGCAAATTATGCTGGAGGTATAACGGGGTGCACTCACCAGACAAATGTAGACACACTAACAAGGTCTGCCATTTCTGTAAGAAAGCAGGCCACTTGGAAAGGGCCTGCATCACAAAAAAGAGAAGTAGTACTAGTTCACAGGTACATAAGCAACCTGGGGGTAAGGTTAACCCAGGTGGAGGCACTGCCTATAATAGGGTATCAGATTCGGTAGAGTGCCTTGCGATGAGGAGACATCTTTGTATGGTTTGTTTAATGTAGAAACAAATGGGAAGAACAAACAGGTACCAATCAGGGTGGAAGTAAGGTTGGATGATAGGGCTCACCGCATGGAAGTAGATACCGGAGCAGGGAGCTTATTCTGAGTTTCTGTTTCCAACGAAAAAAGTTGTTACTGAGCCATAGTCGGTTCCCAATGACCGTTTGGTATTCTAAGTTTAAAACGGGGGTCGTTTGACATCGCAGGTCGGGTAGGAACTTACCAACTGCTCACGAGCACTTGGAAAGGCTAAATTTAGTCAGTAACTTGCAATGGCGGGTATATGGTGATGATGTAGTTATAACTGCTATACGTATACATGGAGAAGAAATGTTTCTATCTCAACGACTCGGCTTAATTAAACGAAAATAATAATTTACAGTAACTGTCATAAATATCCACACCTATTTTTTTTTCTTATATGTGTACTAGTGGGACAAGTCTCTTCTTCGAGATATCTAGCAACCTGAGAAAGTGCTGAACAAAACAATCATTTAGCAAATACACGTAAGGAAATTAAATAAGTAAATAGCTGGAAAACAAGTATACATATTTGACAATCGTTAAATCTATAATTTTAATTGTTTGAAAGCACGTAGTATAGAATGTTACTTTGGCTCTGTTGGTTGCGGCTTGAGTGCGCTCAATAAGTTTTTTTTGGATTTTTGGTTCAAATCCCGGTCGCTCCATGATTTTTTTATTACCGTTTTAAATTATAGTTTACATATGTAGGTACAGTAATTAACTTCTTTGTTGAAAACTCAACCACGTTGTTATAACATTGATTTTACATGCACACGCATACGGGCATACAGATATATGCTTACATACACATCCATGCTATTTTGTCAGTGACTTCATTCGCATGGTTTTCAATGTTGGAAAATTCTAAATAATAGGACAAAATTATGTAAATGATCATTAATGACCATTTTAGAAACAAAAGTGTTTCACTAAATTATTTGTATCCCTCAATCTGCTTGCTCTCTTGCTCTATTTCGCCACCCCGCCCTTTCTTTTATAACATATTATTCTATTCTTACCTCCATGATATTATGTAAAAATTTCTGTCAATAACCTTCGCAGGTGCACGCATAACCCTCCACAATTTAATTTCAATCAGACAAATGGTATAGGAATGCATATGTTACATAAAAGGAAATAATAACAATAAGAAGAAGAATAAGCACGAATACTGTACATATTATTTTCTCTCATGAATAGAATCTATTGGAAACACTTGCACATGTCTGAAGTTAGGAAGTGATTGCAGTTATTTTCCCACAATTAGAAATAAACTGGAAAAAAATATGTATAAAGAAAAAAATCTGAAAATGCACATCTTCGTAAATAAATACTGTAGCCTGAACATTGAACATTTAGCCAACTCAATTTTTAAAAATATAGGTAATATCTAGGATGCTTTTTGTACAGGTTTTAGAATTACTAAGTACTTAAAATATTTACGTTTGTTAGCAATCTACTCCATTCTGTCAGATTGTATAATAACAGTAATTTAAGTGAAACAAAAATTCTAAATGAAATAAACAATTTATTACGAAAGCATAAGTCACGTACGACTATAACACATAATATAAAAACCTTAAAAAAAGTAAAGAATCGATCAAGATTCTAACCACAAAACCTACTACGGCTAAAAACAAACACTCGCGCTAGCCCACTCCGCTACCAATGCATGACGTAATTGCGCCCAAAACGAAAGTACAAGAGCAATGCTTTGGTGTTTAAACGGAAAACGGTTAATGACGTATTATTGCTCGTTTGAGCTGAGGAAATGTTTTTAAGTTATCTACATTAATATTATCTATCATTTGATGCTTGCATAGGTTTATGAAAATTCCTAAAATTAAGAAAAACTTTCATATACAACTGAATGTTGCAGTGCCTGCCATCTTGGCACGCTGCTTGAAAAAGTCGTTGTGGCAGAAGATACCAGAACACGCTGGCCCTCGTACCGACTAAAACTCTGAAAACAGAGTTTGTATACTGGAAGGGAAACTACTTTTTCAGTAGGTCGTGGCACAGTTGCATCATACCCACTATTACTTCGTAACCACGAAACTCAGAATAAGCTCCCTGCACAGACCATTACGAGTTGGGCCACATACAAACAACTCTGGCCAGAGAGTCCACCATTACAACCAAACGAGATGAAATTACACACATGGTCCCAGGAATGATTGCAAGTTTTGAGGTCCCGCCAGGTATGAGTACAAACCAGGTACGTCTCCCTACCTCTGCTAGTAGCAGAAGGCAGCGGTCCAAGTTTGCTGGACCGTAACTGGTTGGAACTGCTTGGAATCTCAATACAAGGGGTTTTCTCGGTACACCAAGAGGCAAGAGCAAGCCAGATGATCAACAGGTACCCTAGAGTATTCTCCAGCAGTGGGATGGGCCAGTATACTGGGCCGCCAGTCACACTTGAGCTACATACAGATGCAAAGCCCATCTTCTGGTAAAGTCGTTCCGTAGCCTTTGCACTTCGGGACCAGGTCAGTGCCGAAATAGATAAGAGAGGGGGTGTTCGAACCAGTAATCGTCTCTACGTGTGCCACGCCAGTCGTCCCTGTCCGGAAAACTGATGATTCGATACGACTGTGCGGGGACTACAAGTTTACAGTCAATACTGTCAGCGAAGTCAGCACTTACCAACAACCTACAGTTAACGACACATTTTCTAATTTAGCTGGTAGAACACTGTTTACCAAGTTCGACTTGGAAGAGGCCTACTTGCAACTGTCAGTAGATGGAAAATCAGAAATTTTCACGGTAAACACGAAGAAGGGCCTCTTTCAGTTGAAGAGAATACCTTTTGGAGTGAGCAGTCTACCAATGCAGAGGAGCATTGGCAGCAGGTCAATCAGGTGCTAGAACGCATGGATAACACGGGAGTGAGACTAAAAGGGTCACAGTGTTGCTTTGCCCAGAATTCTGTGATATTTCTAGGCTACCGGGTGGATGCCGAGGGGGTACATCCGACGGATAAGAAGGTAGAGGCAATACGGGAGGTACCACCACCAACATCAAAAAAGGAGCTGCAGGCATTCCTGGGCCAGCTGAACTTTTATGAACGATTCCGCCCTGGTTAAGGCTCACGTACCGGAGCCACTCCACAGACTGTTAAAATGTGGGAACCCCTTGGGCCATTTCAAGGACAAAGTTTTTTGATCCTAGTGGACTCACACTCTAAGTTGTCTGGAAGTCAAGAGAATATCATCCTTAAGCTCAGCCAGTGTGATTGACGAACTGCAGGACATATTTGGTTACCACAGGTTGCCCCAGTATATGGTATCGGACAACGGCACAGCTTTTAGGTCATGTGAAATGAGGATCTTCTTGGCTAAAAATGGGACCCGCCTAATTCAGACAACACCCTTTCACCCATCCAGCAATGGGCATGCTGAAAGTATGGTCCAGACAGTGAAAGGGAAGCTGAAGAAAATAATGTTTGGAGATTGGCACACACGGTTGTCCTGGATGTTATTTGCTTGGCGAACCACACCTGGTGGTGGGGCCCAAATGTCTCCTGCAGAGCTGCTTATGGGCTGTAGGCTGCGAACAACACTAGATTTTGCAAATCTGGCTGCAAAAGCAGATCCAAATAGACCGAAGGTTTCACCCAATGTGGACGTAAAAAGAAGGTTCGGTGTGAACGATGCTGTATTATTCATGACCTATGCTGGGGGACAAAAGTGGAAGCAAGGGACAATTCACTCCAAAGTGGGGAAGAGCATATACAATAGTACAGTACATAGGAAAGTGACGGTCAGACATGCAGGCGACATGTCTACCAGCTGCTACGCCAGACGCCAACAGTTCAGGAATCAGAAACGTAGGCAAATGAACGGTCAGATAATTTGGGCAGGTCATAGGGACCTTTGACTCTTCCTGCTAAACTGGGGACAGCACTGTCTGGCAGCAGCAGAGTAGTAGTACAAGAAACTGCACCAGCATGCAGCCCAGGGCCGTTCCAACAGGTAGACCTGCAGAACAAGGAGGGCGAAGAGCGGGCAAGGGATGAGCTAACTTCACCAACACCCAGTGAGAAGCCATGGGAGCCGTTCCAGGGGTTCGCAGCTTCACCAACATCCAGTGAGGAGCCATGGGAGCCTTCGACAAGATACAGACACTTTTCTAGTAATACCTTAAAGGGGGAGATGTGATGTAGGTAGTGTGTGTATGTAGGTTGGTATGTATGTTATTGGAAGATAGTGTGGTTTATGAAGGTTGGTAGTTATGTGTACTACTTAATGTTGTTTCCCGTGGGAACGATAGCAATGTACTCTGTGCAAGTATGTGCGGTAAAAGTGTGATGTAGACACAATACTCTGTCATAAGATATATTTGTAACTGTATTTACCGTTTTTTAAATTCTATCATCAAGTAGTTTATCTTCATTTGGAAGGGGCAGAAAAAGGTAAATTCTAATTTCCCCCTCCCCTCCACCTGATTAATATTGCAGCAAGTTATTTGCCAGATATGTGCCAATTTTTACTTTTTTTGTAGTTTCATGGTGTACATTAAATTTTATATTGTTTATTAGGCATCAACCATGTCTGTATGTAAACTCTGTATAAATTAACATAAGACTGAATGTGCAGAGCCTCACATAAAAGCATCAATGATTCCTTTGTAGGATGCCTCCCCTTCGCCTTTCTTAAGCAGCTGCAGGCGCGTCTTCACCACGTCGAATGGGTTGACTAAAAATGCAGTTGTTGCCCCAGATGCACAGCCCGCCAGCAGGGAGCACCAGAACACCGCCTCTCCTGTGGACAAGTAACATTTGAAACTTTGCACTGCGATAGAACACGCTACTATAATTTATAATTCTTGTATTAAAAGTTTTCTGAATGTCACACAAAGCCGTGAAGTTGGCCAAGTTAAGCGTTCCGCCTGCCTGCCGGTAATTCTGCGCAGTCGAGGTCTGGGAACACAAAGGCCGCATACTCACTCACTGCATCACTAACTCTGCGCACCATGATGTGCCTCAACTGGTTTTTCTGTGAAGCATTTTTGTAAAATATTTGAAACATTCTTCCGTGTTTTGTAGCGCCAATACAGTTTGTAATGTTCGTCTCACCGATCACAGACGGACTGAGTTTTTATCCTGTAAAGCCTTGATGTTGCAATACTGTACTGTACACAACACAGCTGTGCTCTTCTCTCGACCTCCCTTCTCGGTCTCTCTGCGCATGCGCACGACAAAATGACGTCACCTCTTATGGGAATTTTAACATTGGAGAAGTGCATAGGTCTGACTGTGCTCATGCCAGTTGATCGCGGAAACTGCTACTTCTTTTTCACCTATTTGTGGCAGCACCTACTGCAGCAGTTAGTGTTGCATCTCCGCAACTATAAAACACTTCACTAGATGCCAGCAGTTACACTTTGTCTAATACCAGCGCAAACGAACACTGAACAAAAATGTGACACAAGCCTCGAGCAAAACTGGCGAGGATACACTCAGTGGTTTGGTTTCAAACGTAAAGCAAATGTCAATAATACAAAATGCAGGTAATGAATGTATATTAGCACAGAGACTATTTTTACATGTTGCACCTTAAATACAAAATATTACCGAATAAACGTACTAGTAATTAATAATTTTAATGTCTAAACGTTACGAATAATGAAAATATTGATATCATTTAATTGCCGAAAATGATAACCTTACAATTTATTTTAAACTGAGTAGAAAATTATATGTGCTTATTTAAGATCCATGTTGAAATTTGCCTGGAAATGAAATTAAGTGATAGTAATGAAATTTTAACCCACGTTCTGTATCACGAAAAGTTTAGTAAAGCAACACAAAATTTAGTGCATTGGAACACTTTGTGGCAATTATTAACTAACAATTTTCTTTCTTTACTATTTTTCGAGACAGTGTGTGAACATCCATTAATTCTAACTTCACCGGCCGCTACTGCTTCAGACAGCTATGAAGATCTAGTATAGAACATTTCAAAGCTAAAAGTTCCTCTGAAAACAACTGTTTTAGCCATTCTCACTCACCCAGAACACACATAAAAATAAAAATTAAAAATTGATACTTATTATTTGATACATAAGAACACTTCAACATTATTAATGAACACACATCACGTAGGCACATTGAATGGTTTTTGAATAGAGCCAATTTTTCTTAAGTTATGTAGAGTATTTTGTGACTTGGTGTGATAGCACCCATGCAAACTTGTGCAGGACTAGCTCATTTGTAACTTACCAGAAGAACGCTCACTTTAAAATTGGCACAAACTCTCACACCTGTGAATTGGAAAATAAATAAAGATGGAAGACACTTTTATGCACCAGAAACACTGCTACTGAAAACACTGTAATAATATACAGTATGCAGGTTGCATGTTACACTACACACCACAAATACCAGAAGAAGCAATGCATAGAAGATCATGAATGGATGTAGTAACTGTTGCTTGTTTGTGAAGAAGTCAAGAGACATTCTTCTTTCATCAATCTGGAATCACTTCACCGGGCTGGGGCTCATGTCCATCTATCCCCTGGTTTTACCAAGTTTTCACCTTTCCTTAGAGCCAATAACCGCAGTCACCCAGATAGCTTGGAAAAAGTTATTTATTTAAAATGTTTTCATCCCCATTAATATATCACTACAGGTACAATAAATACCTACTCAGGGATACAATCCAAAGTGAAACAAAAATAAGAAAGTAATGAGTGAGTTTAGGGGGTCTTTAAACCTGGGAGTAAAATCAAACACCTTCTCTGGATGGTATGTCTATAGCGCCATGTATATGTAACCAATTGCAATATAAACTAACGTTTAAAATTTTCAATATAAGGATATAACCTCTCTTAAAATTCAGGGCAGTTTATACCCAACTATACTTCATAAAATAAGACTGGAACTATAATACTGGGGACACACCTCTATCATTTGCTCTTCTTTGCACGTGACCAACCAAACAATTTTTTTAAACTGTAATAATTAATACTCAACCTGAACCATCTTTCTTCCTCGGTCCCAAAGCATTCAGATGTGCGAACAGTGGGAAGTAGATGACGGAGAAGGACACGTCTCGCAGCATCGTTGCACCAATACCCTTGTAAAGGCCTAGCAAGCCTTTTGTCCGCAGCAACTCCAGTGTTATGGTGGTTGCAGATATTTTAGGAACAGTTTTCCCACCTACAATATACAGGTCTTGCTTAGGCATGCATACAAAAACACACAAATACCATACAAAAATTTCTAGTTGAAACCGAGATCTGTAATGAATGACATATGAACCTTCAAAACCATGTGAATATAAGTACAAAGTAACTGAAAATTTAAGCTGCAAAGTGTCAAAATTACCTTTTGATTGATCAGCATACTGTGGGAGTGTGTACAAGTGCTGTTGAGTGTGCGATATTGTTTTGAGTAGTATGAGTGCGAGAATTTGTGAGAGAGAGTATGTGTGAGTGAGTGTGTATGTATGTATGTATCTATGCACACACATTGTTATCTGCATGGTTAAATAGTGTATGTACATGACCACATTCAATTTTTAGGAAATGACGAACTGCTTTCTGTTTTGGAATATGATCACTTTTCCTGAGTTATATTTTTGTCAACAAGAGTTGACAAGGAATTCAATATAAAAAATGTTTTAATGGAATTACACTAGTTTTCTCAGCTACTTGCGATATATTTTTGTACACAGAGTACATTTTGCTTTACTTTATTCACCGATTAGACAGATTCAGACAAGTGGCTACTGCGACAGGAGAAATTGTGACGATCATGAAATTGCAAGCAGCTGTCAAGAAGTGTGGGATATTTCGTGCATCATTCACAATGTTTTACAACACAAAAAGTGTCAAGCTGCTGATCCCAAGGTCTGAAGGTGAGATTGATCTAGTGTGACGGGCACTGGCACATAGCCCATTTTTGACTTCTTATCATATAGTAAATTTTTTTTCATTGAATATTTTTTGTTGCTTATAACAAGTTAATTAGGCCAACTTAACCAAGTGCAAGGATGTATATGGCGGGAACTAACATATTAATAGGGGATGCTAGAAGAGAAGTTAACATTAAAATTTTATTCAAACTTTACATTTAACTGTTAAAGCAAGATAAAAGTATTAAATTTTACGTATCAATTTTATCTGATATATATTGTGTTTCGACTCATTTTAAAGCTAATTTTATTTCAATCAAATTTTCTAAGTAACTTTTTCTTATATTTTGCCCTGTTTGGATTTTTAAAATTTCAAATAGGCTCTGAGCTAGCCTATGCTGGGATGGAATTATCAGGCAGGCAGGTCAGAGTTCACCCACTTGGAGGCATGTACAGAGATGTGCTGGAATGCGGCAAGAGCTGCAGGTCGTTACTCGATCGACGTGGATGGTGGTGTCATGCACAACAAAACTGCGAAAAGGTGGTGATGACGCAGCACGTCCCTAATTAATAAACTAATGAATATTTAGCTGGTATGGTAGAATAAAACACTTTGCAAATTTGTCAGTAACCATGTTACATACTTTTTTTCCATAGTAAAAGTAAATTAACCAGTTTTCAAACAACTTGGGTCCTGTTGTATCACTCCGCCGCTCGGCCGAGTAAGTCCGGGTGTCCGCCCAGGAATAGACAGTCGTCGTACATCTGAGCTCGTAGATGGTCGCCGGGAGATGGCCGGCTAAGTGAACAGTCTAGGTGTCATGGCGGGGCAGAGAGGATTTGTAAGGGAGCGCTGTCGCAGGGAAGTGAAGCCTCGGGGGCAAAATTGCTCTAGCTAAAACCTCATTATTTTGCTTTCTTTTGTTTTTAGTAGCACTAGGTGTAACAAGGTGTTGCAAGATATGTAACCGTATAGCCATCATCATGAGTGAAGCAGGTATCGAGTACTAAAGTTTGTAAATCGCAGTACCGGGCTATGATATTCTCTTGTGGTGAAATTCTTGGGCAGACACTCAGTAATATTGTGGATAACTGCAAACTGCTGCAGTTTGCTTAAGGTTTACTAGAGCGTAGAAACAGGCCATTCAGCTGGGATTACCTTCAGCCACTCTGGCCCCTCCTACAATTCAGATGGAAACAACACATCTGCAGAACATCCCATACTTGCTGTGTTTGCTGAATTTAGTGTCCCTGCAATATGTTGCCACGATTCCTTGTTAGATAACTGCCTGATTTCTTTTACTTGCTTGTAAACAAATAAATTCCAATTTTCTTCCCACTGTATCCACGTTATCACAGTCATTGAGTCACTTCAGAATCAACAGTCCATTCAGTAGAACCCTTGATAATGTACTGCATTTAATGCTAATCTGACTGCTATAGTAGCTGTCAACAAGATATGGGATTGCGGAACTAACACCCAGGCTAACAAGCACGGCAAGCGGCAATGTGTTGACTTGAGCGGCTGTATCGAGCTTGAAATGGACAACTGTGTTGAGAATAGTAATGTGCTCCCACCATGAATGACTATGAAGGTGAGTAAGACCGCCAACTTCTGCTACATACACATATTGGCCAGGATCAGTGATGTCTTAAACCTGATGTAATTGAGATTCTAGATTGAGACTTCCTTTGCTTGTCCTGTGCACAGAGTACATTTTGCTTTACTTTAGTCACCGATCAGAAAAATTAGGATATGCGCTTAACTTCCAGCAACATGAGAATCAGAAGCAGATCTAGAAAACATTTGGGACACAGAGGACATAACTCCTACTCAAAGCCCTTAAATTTATCTGAAATTGTTCTATGAATGTTTTTAAACTGAAAAGAAAATTATAAAAAAAATGTTAAAATACATACTCATTTTACTTTATTTGTCAGGCCTATTATTTTCTGTAATTGTGTTTACATAATGCTCCCTCTTATACTACAAATCTAAACCTGCACTTGCAAAAAAAATTTCCCCCTGATGAGAATGTGGAATAGATTTGAAGTTAAATTATGTAATTGTCGGTCTTTCTGATAAACATGAATGTAATTAAAGAGAAGACTATCACAAACAATAGACCTAATTTAGAGGTTGTATAAAATCATGTTGTTTAGAATATAAGAAACATGCATTTGACACCAAAGGAACTGTTTGTACACTATTGAATGTGTAATACAGTAATGTCCATTCCAGCCAGTGGTGCACACGGGAATTGCTTTTAGAGGGGGGCCCAAATAAATTATTCTTAAATGAGCGTAGAAATAATGTTCCTGTATCATTCGTATATTCTATGATAATTTTTTAAGTCAGGAACTTCTTTATTTCTTGTAATTTTTAATCACTCAATTGTGCACTTGAATGTAAAGTAGTAAATAAATCACATTTGTATCACACGCAACACAAAATCTGTACCTTGAATTTAATTTAACATAACAGCATAATTGCTAGCAGGTTCTGAACTAAGCAAAAATAGTAATTTATGTAAGAAGAATAGTTGTTTAGAGGAACATATTTATGAATTCTGCATTGTTAAAAAATACAGTATGCATCATCAGTTTAACATGTGCTCTTATCTTCTAATTAAGATACAATTTATTTTATTAAGGATGCATATGATATTTGGCCTCTTTAAGATCATAAATGGCAACACGAATTTTCAAAGCTTGACAACTCAGTTGTTAAGGCTTTTTTATCGTGGGGTAAAATAATCAGTTTCTTGCAGAAAATCATCTTTTAACATACATTTAGTTGTGAAATACGCATCTACAATTTGGAGATTCTGTTTTAAAAGATTCGTGATTTTGCCCTCTGTTGCTCAGAATTATTGCTACTAACGTAAAAATAACTTGCATATCCCCATATCCTACACAGAAATGTATTACGATTTTTAGATCCTCAGGCTGAGTCTATGGTTCGAAACCACCCACCCCTCATTTAGGCTCTCCCATGGAAATTTTTGTAAGTTCACTATCTATGGTTAACAATCCATCAATACCTCTGAAGCTGCTCTAAGATACTGCTACTGTACGGGACTCAAGTCTGGAACCCTGGCCGTGAGGGAACGTGGGGTTGTATGGAAGCAGGTTTTGTCGGAATGAGGGATGTTGTCGGCAAGAAATGTTCCCAGCTAGATCTTCTAACACATTGCTGGTAACAGACCTCGCCCTGACATCTAGGCCTTCTTATAAACAACGTGACCTTCCCAAGCCAGGGTCCCAGAGCTGAGTCCCACACAATAGTGCTACATTTACATGCTGTGCGGTGATGAAACTTATATTAAAAGAATATCACTTTTATTCTTTGGAAGTTCGCTGCAGTATTTCTTGGCGAGAAAATTACTAAGACAGGCCTAATTGTTGGCAAACATTCCAGCAAATATATTTTTTCTCTACAATTTTAAATATTTATCTTTTTCTGTTTGAAAAATATATTTGTAAATAGAACCTATGATTTAAAAAATTACATATAATTTTCATATTTGTCAACTCACTAGGTGGTTAAAATAAGTCACAAGATTAGCCTGGGTAGGCAAAATCTCAGCTCAAGGCCATCAACAGTTATCGGAGTAAAGTTTTCAAGCGTCTAATAACTTAAATCAACTCGCAGCATCACAATTAACAATGCTCAAAAAATGGACATACCAAAAGATAAAATTCAAGCACATAGTTCAAAGAAGGGAGGGGATGGGGGAGAAAAACTGAAGCAAATAATATAAAGAAAGTATCAGTGTTTTAGTTACATTAAGTAAAATCGTTAGCAAAGAAGTAAAAAATTAAAGGCTTGTTTTGAATTTCTACTATTTAAGACCCTGTATTGCTTGCCAACATTTACATAGGGGTGGTGATAGGCACATAACTGAACATACCAACCTAATCCCAGCAAATTCCTAACATAGATGTCTATTGGATCACGTATTCGTCTTCAGATGAGTTATGACATACAGGCAAAGTTTAACAGGTTGAGTTGGTCAACGTTAGTTTCTAAAATGATCACTTTTGGTATGCCTGTAACATTATTTCTCTTCGCTATTAGAGTGGGGTCGGAATGTTAATACAAGAAACCAGGGGTGTGTGTGTGTGTGTGTGTATATATATATATATATATATATATATATATATATATATATATATATATATATATATATATATATATATATATATATATATAGACACACACGCACATGTTCACACACACATGCACGTGCACACACACATGCATGCACACATGGGCGCACGCTCACATGGGCGCACACACACATGTGCACACACGCGCATGCACACACATGCACACACATGTGCACACACGCGCATGCACACATGCACACACATGTGCACACACACATGTGCACACACACACATGTGCACACACACACATGTGCACACACACATGTGCACACACACACATGCACACACACACATGCATGCACACACACACACACATGCGCACACACACGCACACACAAAAGAAAAGGTAAAATGATGCCTTCTCTTGTCATCCCACTCACACTTTCCTACTAAGCTTTTGGACAAGGACAATAATATTATTTTCTTTACTTGAACATACAAAATAAGAAATGGAGTACATCACATATTCTGTTGGTAGTTGTGGCATTAATGAATAGGTACCAATACAAAAAAAAATGTGCACACACACACACAAGTACATGGATGCATACCCGCATGCACACACACACATATTTGGTAAATGACTTCAGTGTTCTAGGGTGGGTTTGGACCCGGCAGACCCCCACTTTTGGGGTGCCACTGATTCCAGTCAATGTATGATAATGACTTTCAGTACAAAGTATTACTGTATTATTTCATTATCAAAATTTGTGATTGCAAAACGAAATATACTAATGCTGTTCCAAGAATAATTATGCATACATACTGTATATTGCAGATTTTTAAAAACAAAACAAAAGTAAATTTTGATATGAATACTTCATTGAAATAAGTGTGCTCTTACTTGTCTCAACGTAATTGTAAACAGTAACCCTGTATTTTTATTTGACATTACTATGCAGTGAAATCCAACGAATGCCTCTATCACAGTTTTATCTGCATCCAGTTATTGCACACTGATATAACAGCTTCAAATTACAAAACACTTACAGCATGTGGACTGCATTGAAAACATGTAAAATTGCATCATTGTCAAATTATTTTTTGCACACTGATTCGAATTCAATGGACGACTTGAAAAGAGGCGGAGCTTCAGTCAGGTGTGGGAAACAATTCCTATGTCCATTGATATCGCAGCCGAACATAACCTTCATTTAGCTGTTTGGCGTCAAATGTTCCGGATGAGATGTACGTCAAGAAAATTGATTATTTGTTTGGAATTTGGCGTTTTTTCAGGTAAACAATAATCTTATGTGTTTGCGTAGCTTAACCATGAAATAGAAACTACTATTTTTTACCCTTGCGTGCAAATCTATGAATGCACAACGTTTTTGCTTTCTGCAATTACCAACTAACAAATCAGCATGTTTGTAAATAAGCTTTGATTACCACACTACTTTTTCCCTGCGGTGACGTCAGGGGGCGTGTACTTCAAATTGTCCATTACAGCCTAGTTTTACTAGTTACCAATTATGAAATTAAAACTGAAAAACCAGGTTGCATGAGAAATGCGTTTGCACTTCTCAGTCAACTCCATAATTCTAATCTATCAAAAATTTTACACATTTTATAAATCTCTCGTCTAGAGAAAGGAAGAAATCAGCACTGGGTATATGGTACATTATGTAAAGGTAAGATAATGTGTGTGGGATTTACATAGCATAATTGACAGCAGACTGTAAGTCACAACTTGACACAATGACAGGAATTAGGAAAAGAATTGGCCAAGAAATTCTTGTATCAACATTCACTTAATGGTTCCACAATTACTACACTTTCCATTAATGCATAACCACTTTAAATGTCAGTGATGAGCTCTGGGTTCAAATCCCCAGTAAGGACTGGGTTCACTGTTAGCTGTGAAACTGCTCCAGGTTTCACATGATGAAACAATGAAGGAAATTAATAAATAAGAATCAAAAAAATATATATCCCAAGTGAATGATAATGACTTAGGAACTTGAGAGAGAGTGAGTTGGCAGCATGTGTAGAGAGGGAAAGAGTTACAATAGTTGATGTGTTGTTATTGAAGAATGCAAGGAAATGTTATTGAAGTAATTGACAATGAATGTTTGTTATTAATATACAAGAAACCTGTATCACTACAAAAAGAACACCAAGTTAACCTTATGTCTGTGAGAAATACTGCAGAGTTTTTGTTATCACTTCAAAGCCTTCAGCAGTATATCACTACTGAATTTGTTTACATCAAGTAAGTTATTTGTGACAATTACAATTTTCGAGATAAACTTGTAATGCTAGAAGGCTGCAATGATAACAGTATTTACCGCTCAAATACTGATAACAACAATGGGACACTTGAACAAAGTTCAGCTGTTGATAAATTGCTTTCTTACAAGTAGTACTGGTAGAGGATTAAGAATGTTTGTATATGCAGAGCCCCAGTTACACTAGTAATCAATTAATCCAGGTACAAACAAGAATGAAGATAAGACGATAAGTTGTATAACCCACACCGTGAACAATTGCAGCCAGTTTGAGAGGAGCCAACATAAACTTGCAGCTTCGCGAAAGTGCTGATCAAATATATGCTGAGGAAACGTCACATGGAACTACATGAAAAGCAGTTTTAACAGGTTAAGTACACAGGAACTTATGAAAAGTTGAACATATTTCAGTAGAGTTCCCTCACCACTGCAGATTAACCACAAGTTGTTGCTGCCTTGATATATTGGCAGCATTTACAGCTTGGTTATGTGCCAACTGTCATGGACAACACAATATTTCATTACTGTTGAACAATCAAGAAAATGCAATCTGCAGCACAAAGACCTAATTTCTTCTACCCTCCATTCCCAAGAATACGGTACACGATAAGTAAAAACTCTAAAACCTGACTTTTGAGCTGATAAAATAAACTATGCAAATAACCAGCTAAAGTTCCTTAGACTAATATAACCTCTAAATGATCACATTTTGCAAATGAACAGATAACGTTACAAGACCAGTTATTCACCTCTTGGTAACCAAGATATTTTGACTGGCACAAACCCTTAAGGGGAATAAGGTGTGATTGTAAAAATAGTAAAAGGAGCATCTATTCATGGTGAAACAATACTTAATTATTTGATGTAGACTATTTTGTCACTAAATAATTTTTATCAATTTTTTGAATATAATTTTTACTTGTCCTTAAATATTTTTTTATTGTATTCCGGAAGCTCACAACATAGTTGTATGTTGATATTTCAGTCCGAAACTAATATACAACATTTATGAAGCCTTCTTATGGGCTTTTATGTAGAGTTGTATGATTTAACTTGTTTAACTGCTACTAATAAATGCAAATAAAAGTTTGCAGATTGGCATTGATGTACAGGCATTGAACGAGATATTTATATTTTCTTATTTAAACTATGTATTTACGGAGTTTGAGGAAAACAATCACATAAAAGCTTAGTATGGTTAGCCTATTATAAATTAGATTAGTACCTTCAGACGCTATGTAACACGTCAGGTTAATGATATTGAGCTTGCGAAAATTACACATGTCACGTCGCGCTTCAGTCTTCACAAGTATCTGGCCTGTGCAGTGCTGCGCTCTAAAGTCCGAACTCTGAACTACCAGCAGTTGGCTGGTTTGCATTGGGGAAGAAAGCTGTAAATACTACGTCTCCAGGAAGGGGCGGGAGGGTGGGGCAAGGAGTACCGGCATGTCTGCAGTAAAAACCTGTTTTAGTCACTCAGGAGGGTGGCGCCTTGCAAATACAATGTTGCCAGCTGCACTGCCTGACAACTTGTGTAGGATAGCGCCCTACTTGCTCTTCCTGACCCATGACATGACTGGCCATGTGCTGGATGGTGCATGGTGGTAGAGTAGAGCCGGGGACGGGAAAGAACGGTGCGTTAGCTAGGCGACAAGGAAGCCATTCTTTAAAGTCCCACATTAATTTTTCATTCTGAATATAAACTATAGGTTTTTAATATTAATAAATCCACCTGATACATTTTCTAATAAATATCAATTTTAGTATTACAATCAATATTTTTAATAGTTCATCTTTATCTGTAATATTAATCAAGTGTATATAATTCCGTAGTTGTTTTTGTTGATATTTAACAAGGCTCATGTACTCTTAAATTACAAATAAAGGTGTATTTTGTCCAGCTCTCTCATATAACTTCAAAAGAAAATTGTGCTGTAATTGGTAATTTTATTAACTATGAAATTAAAGGAAAGAATGTTGATAGAATTAGTTTTTACAAGGAAAATAATTAGCTCCTTTACTAAAAGCACAAGTGTTTATAAAAGTCTAGATACCCAGTCCTATTGCTATTTGTTTTAACAGCTCTTGATCTACATACAAGAATGGTCAGGAGGCAAGTGATATTGACGCCGTCCGGCATTTCCCTCTAAGCCCTTATTGACCTCATCTTCTACCATTTTGTGTCGCCCGATACATTGCATAGCCTTCCCGACATCTTCTGTGGCCATGCACACAAACACCGAGGCCACAGGCACCATCCAGGACATGTGTAAATAGTTTGTGTGTTTAAATCAGTGTGTTTATATTATAGTGTATAATTTCTTAATAGTGAATAGTGTAAATAATTTCCTATGTATCTAATGTCACAGTGCATTCTTTATTTTACATGTCCATTTTGCGATTACGTGAACAAGAACTGAATTGTGGACCAGCAACTTCTGTCCTTTACTACAGTTCAATGCAACCACACGAGGTGCAAAGAATGACACTCTCATATATTCATCTATGGCGCACAGCCTAGCAAAGATAAAGTGATCCTAAACTACCACCGATAGGTGGCAGACTGTATAAATATAAATTAACATTTTTCTCATTATTTTTCCTAACATGTGTTTGTATTTCATAGCATCATATTTTCTGTATATACTTGTAATAAATTTAATACTGTTTTAATGCTTTTGATCATTCAATGATTAATGTGCCATTGTTTAAAAAAAGAAACTGCACTTAAATGAAATGTATAGACTCGACAATATAGTGTTTGAGATTTGTCGATCGAGTCAAGGAATTCTACCCCACTTTACCCAGTGGGGGATAAATGACTGAAACTCTATGCTTGAGTGTAATTTCTTTAACTCCCTTCTTTCGCCTTCCTGGTGCCTGCTCCTCCTTGGAGGTAGCGGCCCACTCTACCATCCTGGTGCTCGTTCCTTTAACGAGGTAGCGGCCCACAGTTCCATCCTGGTGCTCGCTCCTTTAATGAGGTAGCGGCCCACTCCTGTTCTGGTGCTCGCTCCATTTAGGTGGTAGCAGCCCACTGTTTACTCCTCGGTGCTCGGTCCATTTTGATGGTAGCAGCCCATTCCACTCCCTCCATCTGGAGAATCCATTCATATCCTGTGTTCTACAGAAGTTGTATATATGGTGTACTGGGTGACAGACAGCCCAGTTCCAAGTACTTTTAATAGGTGTCGTGGCGTGGACCAGCCCATAATAGGTTCCAACAAACATTCTCTCCAGACAGCGGCACATAGGGTACAGCCCGGCGGACGACCCCGACCCTGACGTTACAAGAGTCTCAAGCTGGTCCGAGAATAACCAGAATTGGCCAGCTAGCGCCCATCCTAACTCTCAGAATCACCGCTCCGACAAACCCTGTAACGACTGCGCGTGTCAATATGCTCTTTTCTTGCTAGTTTTTTTTGGCAAGGGTTTCTGCAAGTCGCATATGTCAAACTGTGGTAAAATAGTACCCAATACTAAAGTGTGTATTGGTTTGAAGCTTCTTATTTTTTAACTAGTCAGGCTAATATGATAATTGATTTTAAAATATTTATGTAAAAAAGTTTGAATAACAAACAAAAGTAATTTCAGGTCACAACTATACTTTATCAAACTATGCACTAAATCAATGGAAATGCGACTATTATGATGTGCGACTTATCCCTACACGGCGAATGAACGTAAAAACTCAGCCTTTATCAACAAAACATATTCTTTGTAAAACACATTTCACAACCTAGATGTTAGAAATAAGTGTTAAATGCAGACACCAATATTTTGAAAGAATTACCAGCCAAAACTATTTCAAAGAAGTTCGAACAAGGATAGGTATTTCAGAACATGTTGTTACATACTTCTTAATACAAAATACATAGTCACGTGATTTCTATTTGGTAGGAAAACTAAATAATAAATGAAAAATATAACATAAAAACCCAATAAAAATTTGTATTATAAAACTTAAAACTGTGTATATTCCGGGAGTAAACTTCAATAAAGGGGTGGGTGATAGAGGCGCCCAAGACCTACCAAATAAACCAAACTTGCATAATCCAATTCCAGGCTGCCACGCAGTTATTGCAACATAAATTAAAATCTATTTTATTAGTTATGTAATAAAAAACTGGACCTTAAAAGTAGATTAAATTCAGCGTAACCACCACTGACTACTGTGATGAGAAATATTCTTAATGCGAGTTTTGAAATTAAACAGAAAAATTAATGTTATACGTAACTAGATATAACAGTGTAACAATCCCTTTACTTATTTATTTACACTGACTTATCATGAGTGTTCTTTACACTCAGGTAATAACCTGCTGGGCTTTCTGTGATACAGAGACTGTTCCTGCTTAACTTCTGTACTTTTCGTAAACATTGCATGAATAGTGATTTTTTTTGTTTCCCCTTCCACCCCCCTTCAACCATGTTCTTTCGAACCCTTTCCGCCACTTCTGCATTCTTATATAAAGGTACTTATTCGTCAATAAATGTCCGGTTTGTATAATAAACAACACTGTCCATATTTATTACCAGAGTTTGGTGCGTCTTACTCATGCTCTTTGCATGCGGATTCCAAAACCAACTTATCAGTAAAAGCAAGCTCCGTGAAAAAGCGAGGGTGGTGATTGAGGTAGAAGTGCCGACCGGATCTTTAAATTCATCTTGGCAACATTGTGAAAGGAAGCAGCTGGAACGACCACCTTAGAGGAGGGGGAAGGTACGCTATTGACAACAAGCTCGTCTCTTGCCCCCTCCCCTCGTGCCAAGCGACAGCGTAGTCTGACGGAAACATGCTGAACTTTTAGAGACTCTGCGCTGGATAGTTTCCAAGATTGCCAACAGGGGCAGGCTAGTGGAAATGGGTGTATGGTGACCCCCCCACCTGATAGCCCTTAAAGGTATAATACAGTCCTGTAATCAGAGTATGACCAAGCTATACTCAAATTCTGTAGTTAAGTATCAGCTAACAACCTAGCTGACCAGACAATGAAATCCACGTCCGGTGATAATGTTGGAAGCAACATCCTTCTTGCATACCTTCTTCTATAGTATCTCCTATATGGTCTTGGCATTCTTATACGTTTGTGCAAAGGATAAACTAGCTGTAGATGTTCAGTTGTTATGCATAATGTTATGATGTACTATGTATGTATTTCACTCTTACAATGACGTGTCTTTAAGGTTGAATTTCATAATGATAAAAATGTTTTAAAGTTATCCCTCATCCTCCCTTATTCTCAGAAGGATTGTTATGAGAATGTATAGGCCATCCGCCCTGTTAATAATAGTAAAGAAAGATTCTCCCCAGCCCCGTATCTAATAAGGCTCAACAAAACTCAGCTCTTACCCCTCTATTCAAACACCTGATGTTCTACGTGGTTTCTGAAACAAGCATATATGTATGTACAAATGTATTACACGTACAGTATATATAATCTTACATACGTGTGTGTAAACGTGTGAACATACATACTCAATCTTCCCTCCACAATCTCCGACTCTGAAATATCCCACTCCCCCAATCACCTTCTATTTAATACTCCATTCCCCCAATCACCCCTCTAATATCCCTCCTTATTCCCCCTCAATATCCACTTTCTTCATCTCCAATTTTCACCTCCACCCATCAATTCCCCCATCTTCTCCACTTCCATCCCCCCTCACACTTTCTGTTAGCATGGCAAGAGCTTTGCCAATTGAGAAGAAGCAATATTATTTTGATAATTTCTAAAAAAAATATTTTTGACTTCCTAAGTGCTGTGATAAAGAAGAACAATCAAAAAAAGAATTTCACAATTTGATTTTAAAAAATTACAGAGCATAAAAATGGCAAAGAAAGCAATGATAGTTACAGGAAAGAGTTTTTGTAAAACTGTTTCAACTTGTCAATAATGTGAAACATGAAATTAAAACAGTAACATTAAAAATACATTTATACTAACCACTCATCCATTCCTGAACATTTTTTTACTAAGTGCCTGTTCTGTTTGGCTGGGCTACACTGGACAGTCCATATGACATGTGCAATATTTTCTCTCTTATTACACATGCTAAGAACTACACAAACGCATCATCACTGCAGCTAAGGGTAGAAAACTATTGCATGCAAACAAGCCTCTGCGGCCACGGTACCTGCGTCCAGGCCAGGCTACAGCGTAACGACAAACAGAGCAACGAACGCATGCATTGCCACAACACACCATCGGCGGAGGCTGCTGCTATCCGACCCGCGTCCTGCAACTGGATCTTGAGCAGCTCCATGGGTGTAGTGATGATTATCTGGCACAGGCCCGCCAACCCTCCAGCCAGCATCTCCCTTGCCAAGGGCAGCTTGCCACTGCAACATAGAACTTATCACTGCCAGCACTGCCTTTTGGCCACCTTCCCTTAACTTGCTGGCAAAACAGCCAAAATAGATCTAGCAACTTGTAGCATACTTACTGCATTATCATAAGTGTACTAACTTTTGCATTTCTGATGGTCACTATAGGTACTTTTAATGCTTGCAAAAATTAAAATATCTAACATTAAATGTGCACTTATTATTAATGCCTTCAGCTATAACAAAACAAATTACAGTTAGAATATATATCTTGATGTTCTGGTTCAAATACTCGAGTTTCAAACATTGTGTGGTGCAAGTTGGTTACTTATTACAAGGTGTTCAGATCCTGGTCATAAATACACTGTTTTGCCAATGATGGCCACAACAGACAAGCTGTGTGTTAATCATAATTGTGACATTGCACATGGTGACGTTCAAATTTGTAACAAGGACAGAAAAAAGACTCTATATCAGCTAAGGGCGCCAGCCATTACCCTTTTTGAGCCCTAAAAACCAAGTTCACAGGATACATACTTCATCATGAAAGGAACACCGGTACAGCGTACGGGCGAGTCATCAAGAATACCTATATTCCAGCGAACTCAAAACATGGCCTTCGAGTATGCACCATTGATGATTTAGAAATTAAATACAATAGTTATTTACTCACTCGCCTGTCGGAGATAGGTGGTGTCTGAAGAAATCATTTGCTGTCAGTTTGATAGCTTTCTCCGGAGTGATCAGGAGAATATTAACTGCTGAACCTAAAACAATAACGTGTTTGCTGAAGTTAAGATGGAAAGTAATTTTTTTTTATCTGTATCACACAACACACATGAAATCCACTGAAACAGAACATAAAACATTATAAGTATTAGCATTACACATACAATACAAGTATGATTTGCTTCATAATACTCAAAATAAATTATTAAATCTTAAGTACAGTATCTTGTAGTGTTTGCATTAAAACCAAACCTGAGGGCTCACTAATCATCACATGACAATAAAAATTTATAGTTTCATAAAAAATTTTACATTTATCTGCTAAAGGTATGCAAATCCTTAACCATACTTTTTTAAAGGAAACACAGGTAAACTATGGCAGGCTACTCTGTAAAGTTTACATAAAGGTACATGTATGCACACACACAACAGAATTTCAGATGCAAACTAATAAAAGAGACCTTTCTTAATTGTATATTTAAAACCAAAAGCTACAATTATTATAATTAATTAAAACATATTATCTACAAGCATTAACAAAATACACATATACAGTAGGAAGCCCAATAGGTGTTGGGAAAGAATTCTAATCTGCATTTTAGTGATTGCACAGTATTCTGGATATGAACAAATTAGTGACATGAAATTACCCACAGAATAACTCACTTCATAGTATAGGATGACCAAAATTACAAAATTTTATTATGTATGCTGTATGTAAGACAGAAACGTGGAACCATTGCCTAAATGTTGGGAAATTGTTGCAGGTTGCAGTAACTAAGCTGTAGTCCAACTTCTACAGTGTCCAGGAAACTGTAAATGTTCACCAATCAGGAGAAAGTGCAGTGTCCTGTGGTATGACGAGATGTGATCATCAATAACAGTGCAGAATAACTTCCAGGCAACGAATGGAAAGATTCTGCCCGATGTAAGATGTGGTAAATGAAGTTCAAGAGCAATACCCGAAGACCGGTTGACCACTAACCTCAGTTGAAAGGATGGAAACTGCGAGACAGTATTTTATGCGAAGCTTAAAAAATTGGTAAAAAGGGCGTTATGTAAATTACAGATTCCAAAATGCTCTCTTAATATAATTTTACACTAAATTTATTGTTTCATGTACACAAAGAGCAAATCGTTTAGGCTTTGTTGTTAAACGATACCACACGTATTTTCAACTTTCCAGTTGTAACATATCTCAAGTTGCCTTCTTCCTTGACGTAACCTTTTTATGTCAATGATGTAGTGACTGTCATTAACATGCACATTCAGTGTTTAGAGCACCCTGATGAGGTGAAGAAGTGCATCACAGGCAGCCAAAAGGTGAACGTTTGATGCACACATTTGCATGACAAAATTATTGGACCATTCTTCTTCGCTGAGGCAACCATAAGATCTCTAGAGTATCTGGACAGGTCGCAATTTATGCTGTTCCTCAGTTGCTTGAGTATTCCCCAATATTCGGTTCCAACGAGATTATACACCACCTCTTTGGGGTTTGGAGGTTCGTGCCTATCTTCACACTACCTATCCTGGACGACCTATTGGCTGTGATTGCCAGGCGGCTTAGCATCCACACTCTCCTGACAAACTTATTACACTTATTTTTAAAAGGTCATGTCAACAACAATGTCTACCAAACATCTGTACCGGATAGCCAATCACATAGCACTGATCCCTCTAGTGAAGTTGGGTACGAGTAAGTGGAAAGTGAATATTTACTAGATGTGCTACCGGCTATCAAGTGTGCTCACACATAAATTAGATAAATATGTTTTCCTGTTGTCAGAAACATATCTTTGATGATTTCCCAACATTTTGGCACCACTTTCACATTTTTATATTACACATAGCTGATGTAGTTAAATAATTTTTTAATCTGGGTAAGACGTCTTGGACATCCTGTACAATGGCCGGCAGTATTTATTTAATTATTTATTTATTTACACTCAAAGGATCCTATTTAGTATCGAACACTAGGATATAGAGCATGTCAATTAATACAAAAACATAATCAATAAATACAATGCATCACATTACAATAATAAAACAATTATAATTAAGAATTTCCGTTCTGTATAAAATATTAATGAATAGAATAATGTGCAAAATTTCATAAATATTTCTTAATTTTTTTTTAAATAACTTAATATTGTTAAAACATATTTCCTTATGAGATGGCAATGCATTAAAAACTTTTATTGCAATACAGAATAATCCCTTCTGACAAATTGTGACAATTTAACTGAACATTTATGCAGGTTATTTAATTGTCATGTTTTATATCTGTCTTGAATTATTCAAAGTTGTCAGGTACAAAACATAAAATAGAGTAACAAAATTGACAAGTAAGAGTGAGAATTTTTTCATTCCTGAATTTGTCTTAACATAATTCTTTATACTTTAAGTTACGTATAATTCGCAAAGCTCTTTTCTGGATTAAAAAGACTTGTTTACTATCAGTTGAAATTTCCCAGAAGACTCTCCATAAGATAATACTGAATGAAAATGAGTGAAATAGATCTGCTTTAAGGTTTCTTTCGAGACTAAAAAAGACATCTGCGTAAGAGAAAAACAAGCAGCACTTAGTTTACCAATAACATATTTTATATGCTTTGTCCAACTCAAATTATTATCCAAATATAAACCAAGAAACTTAACCAAGTGAACATCTGTTAGACTTTCTCCATTGGTTGTGATCAATACTTTCTGGTTAGTTTTATTCTTTGTAATAAATTCAATATAATTAGTTTTTGTATTGTTCAAGTGTAATTTATTTGCCTGAAACCATTTTATAAGATTACTAAAGGCATCTTGTAATTTTTCTTGTAATTGCATAATTGAGTTAACCCTTACTAATAAAGTTGTATAACAGGCTTATAATATTATCAAAAAAACTATGAGCTCTGTTACCTCTGTACATTCCAAGAAATCCTTCGGCTTTGTATGTCTTCTTAAAGCATTGCAACCTGCAAAAAAAATGTTAAACTGTATCTTATTCCATCCTAAACATCCCAACACCACATCCACTACACCACATCCCTCTACATACACAACACACATTACGCTTAAGTGGCTAAATATAAAATGGACCAACAAGTTCATCATAAAAAATAAGTAGGCCTATGTCATGTGTATTAGTTAAAAGAGAGTTTAAAGAAATGTTTAAGTGCTGTATATAATTTAGAATGTGAAGCTGAAACAAAATATTACAAACCGTAAAACTGAACTCCAAGTGTCTGCATAATGGATGACTGCAAAGCTCTCTCACCACTACAAATGCTGTCACATAATGCTGCACAACTCGTGAAACATTACTTACTGATTTTTAATGGCTATTTAATCAGCATGTCAAGTCAACAGAAAAGATTGCCTCTCTCCTCATTTCTGAATACATATATTTTTTTCCACAGCCAAATTCTAATATACCTGGCAAGTGTACAATATTCACTGGCTTCAAAATAAATATGCAAGGGATGTAACTGTGGGGAGGGGGGTGGCAGTTCTAACCCCCCACCCCCCTCCTCCCAATTAGAAAAAAAAAACACAATTTTCCCCTGAAATCCAAATTTTCCCGGGGGAGAAGCCCAGGACCCCCACTTTAAAGGTGTCATCAGTATTCATTATATTATTCTCAGGTTAAACCCCCTCCCCCTCTTACAGAAATATTGGCTACGCTACTGAATGAAGCTACTCTTTCTCAAAGGAGATGAGACAACATGTATGTGCTGCCAAGAAATACTATTATTCTAAAACAATTACAGAAAGAAAACTTTATAAAGCTATGTATGCTGGTTAACAAATTGCAATACTTATTAAACCCCATCACTAAAGAAAAAGAAGAAACTTCTGTTTAACATGTCGCTGATCTACATGAATGTACTTAAATATATAATTTCACATTCCTTTAATACCAGCCTACTCCCTTTCCTCCAATCTAAAGGACTATTATGATAGGCAGCCGACTGCACACTGGAATAGTTCCTGAAACCACTAAGCATCCCACACTGCAGCCCACGTGTAGTAGATTATCAATTAAGTTATAAATCACCTCAGTTTTCAACGTCTTTTTTTAGTTTATATTTATACTAGATAATTTTGTTTCTTATTTTGGACATAAATTGTGATTAAAATTCTTGTATCTCTCATAGTTTTTGCATAATGAGTCGTAAACAGCAAATTTTGCACTTTACGGTTTTATGTACGCCACCAAATCTAAAAAATTCACAGTGTGTAACAATGTTGTAGGCTACGATTTGACACACACAAAAACAAAAAATATATTTTTTTTGTACTTTTAAAATATTGTTGAAATTTTTAAATATTCATTTCAAAATTCAGCATTTCTTATTAAATACAAATACATTTTCTTTTTTGACGTTTACGACTTAATACGCAAAAACTATGAGAGATACACAAATTTCCTAAGAGGGAGATTCAATCACAATTTATGTCTAAAATAAGAAAAAGAAATACGTATCTGGTACAAATATAAAGATAAAAATGAAGTTGGAAACTGAGATGAACCGCTTCCTCAACATAAGGAATTTCCAACCCGGACCATCTACCACACTATCTCTAATTCATCCAAATTGTTGGAATATGGCTGCATGAAGGTTGGTTCATATTATTCTTCAAAAAATATTAACTTGTGTGTATATCACCACTGAATTATTTGTTCATCTCGGTGCAGCGCACATTGCTATACAATATTTTATCTTGTTTTTTAAATACCCTGTAAACTACTAACAAATAAGCATTTCCATGCCCAAAAAAACCCTCCAAAATAGCCAACTTTTTAAATCATATGTAATATTAGTTCCAATTTTTATTCCTGTAGCAATATTTCTCTCATTTCCATGTAGAAAATAGTATTTGTCCAAAAGTGCCATCGTGAAAAGTGATTGAACACCCCTTAACATAATTTGACATACAAGTCTCTATTCTTACTCCTGCCAGGTATCAGAGGTAGGCAATAGCCTTAAATATGTTGTATTACGCTCAGAAAAACCAAATACCTCTTTAGTCTACTATCTGGGTTAAGTTACGCGATTTGAAGCCATCCAAAATACAGAACATCTGCATCTTGTGAGCACACACTGCTTACACTGGAAGAGTGGCAGTCTTAATTTGTATACATTGAGGCAGTTATAAACTCTCAACCACTCTGTGCACCAGCTACTGATCCTTATAAACATGATCTAAATCCTGCTTATCTTATCACTAGGAACCAATGGTGATATATCTGAATTGCCTCTGAAATGGCTGTAGGCCTACATAACAGATGTCAAGTGTGTGTTCAGGTGTAGCAGCAAATAAGAAAAAGATGGATCACATAACAACTTCAAATCCTCCATAAACAATTGGACCAAACCAGTTCCAAACGTACATATCCAAAAACCCTTACAAAAACACTCCTAATGAAACAAGACTTTAAACCTCTTACATCATAGAAAAAATTAACAGTGTACACAATTTTATAACAATCTTGATACAGGTAGGCCAATTACAAACCAACACATGCAAGTGTGGGTAAGGTGGTGGTGTTATCCAAGGCATACCCAGGTTAGCTTTGTCAAATGTCCGACAAACTGAGCATAGTATCATTTTTTGTCCTGCCAGATATTTTGCGACACTCAAAAATGTCCAGCTTTTAATGTGATGAATTTTTATACATGTATACTTTTCGTACAAGAAATTTAAGCATTCATCTTATTATATATTTTATTTTAACTGGTACCTAAACATTCTAGCTCACTATCTTATTATGATATTCTCAATAACATTGAAACCTATTAAATATTAAAACAATCTAACATATTTTTCACCAGTATATACATGTGAGAAAAAATGTTATTGTTTTCAGCAGAATGTCTACTATTTGAGAAGTGAATGTAACACTATTATTTTAACGCTCAGTATCTGGTAACCCTAACCCGGGTGAGGTCGGCAGGCTGCAGGCTGCCAGGTGGAAGCTCGCCAAAGATCGGCACTAACTCCACTCCTAGGTCTAGCGGGTGGCAGGTAATTGCGACGCTACTTACATAGACGTGTACTGCTTCTCGCCATTGGGGCCGACCTGCTGGTTCTGTAGACGGGTCTTCACCAAGTCCAGGGGGAACACACACGACACGCCAATGATGCCAGCGATCCCTCCATTGATGATTTTCGGAAGAAGCCTTACAACAAAGAGTCAAACTATACAGTCATCCACAATTTTCAGCACGTTCGGATTACAAACTCCCCCCCCCCCCTCAAACATTTAGAAACTTTTATTTTGAAATATGTTAGTAAAGCAAAAATTGCCTGAAGAGGGTAAAATGATGTGAAGTGAAGAGAATCTGACAAGCGCTTAACATCTAGGCTGATATTTAGTGCTGACGATGTATGGAGCGGTGTCCGTATGAAGGGGTGGGGGAAGCGGGAGATCTCCGAGAAAACCCACCGGCCCCGTTGGGAATAGAACCCGGAACACCTTGGTGGGAGGCGACCATCTGAAGAGAGTGGTGCCTTTACCAATGCTATAGTACAATGTATTTTTTAAACGCTATTAAACCTCAAACGGAAATTACATTTTAATGCATATTTAAGAAGACGTTATGAGGGCAAATCTCTTTAAAATTGTGTAAGCTTTTAAAAGAAAAATAAATACTATTGCCTTCTTAGCAGCGGCTCCGTACATAACAGTAACGAGAAAGCGCTCGGCCGTGTGTGGGCGACGCGGTGAGCCACACCCAGAGATAAGTAAATTGACATAATGGACATATCATCCCTGACCATGCCACCTTCCCCCCTCACTCGCCCACTATTTCCAGACGATACGCGGGGGGGGGGGGGAGGGATGCCTCTTCCCTCCTTCTGACGTCACTGAGGCTATTAGTTCGGGATAAAGTGAGCACTAAAGATTTGATCTTTGAAAACTATCACCAGCTGTTACTTACTGCATATAATTTAACATCAACAATAGTTCCCTTTTAAGTTTAAATCATATCTACAAAACCGTTTTCAAATTACAGCTCTTACTCATAGAAACAACAATGGAAGACTTACAGAATACTTTTCACATCAAAATCCCATAACCATAGGAGTTCCTCAAGGCTCAATATTGGGGCCTCTATTATTTGTTCTCTTTATTAATGATCTCCCACAAGCAGTAAGATTAGCCAATGGGGAACCT
>PNEQ01004057.1:16282-46104 GCA_003012365.1 Medauroidea extradentata
AAACGAGGATCTTAGGTACCGTACCACACATTCACGTGTCTGTCTAGCGCTAGGCTGGCGAACAACAGCGCACAGGAATGCGATGACCTTGCAAGCAGCTGTTGTTGCCCGGCGTTGTCATGTAGTTCGCGGCGTGCCTCTGTCTGGCGTTGCCAAGTCGCCCACACCTGCCGGCAAGTTGAGATATCGCCGGCTGCCGCCGTGCATTTCCTTGGCTCTTGGGCGTGCGGAGGGCACTACCTACTAGCCAATGTTATTCGTTTATGTGTATTATGATGTTTAAATGCCGGTAATAAATGCATTGAAAATATATAAACTAAATTTTTAATGTTTCAGGCAAAGGAAAAAAATATTTTTCTGTCAGGAATTTCAAAATTAGTAATTTACTTTTTTCAAGATTTTGTACCTTCAAAACCATGACTCGTCTTATATGCTGGGTCGTCCTATATGCCGGGAAATACTGTATGGCAAGAAATTTGTACAAAAAAATTAATGAATTTTTCAAGCCTGTTTAAGGGAGGCGTACTGTAAGTTACGTTCATGTTGTTCATCATATTCACAATTTTAGTTTAATTTTATGTATAGTGTAGTGTGTGTAGTTGATATTTTTTTATGAGTTCAGTAATCACTGCAAATGCTTTTGTACCAAGTTAAAATGTGTGTGTGTGTGTGTTGGTTCTTTTTATCTGTATCACAACTTCATTCATTAAAGGTGAAGAATGTGTTTGCTCGACAGAAATATTTTTAATATAATTTAAATTTAGTTACAAATTTTAAATATTTTTTTAAGTGTGCAGAAGATTGAAAGATTGCTTGGTTTGTTATTTTTAATTAATAATGTACTATATTCAGTTAAGTTATAATTTTGCTATTTTCTTCTCTGGAAACATACTTGTGCTTTTTACCTACATGATGCAGTATTTTTTATTTTCGGTGTATAACTGTAATTTACCGGCCTATTACTTTCTTAATGTTTTCAACACTTTATCTGATGACATTTCTGTACAAATTCATAACCTTAGTAAACTATTGGCAGAGTTGTTATTTAATTTTTTACAGGTTGCATACATATTTCTATTAAATTTTATACAGCAGCTCCAATGGTTATTGTGATATTGTTATGGTTCTTGTCATAGCTAAACTAAAATTTAAATACTTTGATTCATTCACTCACTGAAATCACTTATAAGTAAATTGAAGGATAGCAGTTTTAGTCAATTTTTTCTTCGAAGGGCCAACACCTGTTAATACAAACCTTGGTAACAAAAATTGCAAAATTTTAGGTCCCTTCAGGTTTGTAATAAAGAGGTTTCACTGTATTATGTTTAGTACTTATATTTTTAAAAAAATAATTTTGCGCGGTATGTTGTTGATTGTTGCTTGTGTATCGCTAATATCTACAAAACTGCTCATGACGATAACCACTTGTAAATACTGAAAATTTATATAATAAACTGCAACAACAAGTTTTTATTTTATAGTTGGCGTTTACCAATGTAATTAAGAATTGCATTTTCGTGTGCTATATTAGCGACGATAATATCAGAAACTTCAAATAGTTATAGTTTATTTAACTACTGTGGTTTTTTTCTCCAGAACCTTCAGAGACGCGTTGTGATGACAGCTCTCCAAGTGGTGATTCTCCTTTAAGAAATGGGGAAACCGTAGACAAGGAGGAAGGTGACAGTGGCATCGATGCCAACAGCCAAGGTAGCTGTAGCAGCAACGATGTTAAATCTAAGGAGAAGCGCAAGGAGAAAAAGAAGAAAAAAGGTGCGCCTGTCTGTAGCAGTGGTGGGGGTGGTGCTGCCTGCAGCAGCAAGATTGCAGACAAAGAGAACTCTCCTCCAGCGCCTCCTGTCCAGGAGTTATCGAGCCGGTTGTCTGCAATGACGGAGGTCAAAGAGAAGCCGGACAGGGATAGGCGAAACAGGGAGACGTCCGTGACCACAAACAGCACCTTGTCTGCTGCCTTGCAGCAGTGTTCTAGCACTTCTGAAAGTTGTGGCATGAGCAAAACATCGCATCGAGGGCCATCTGGTGCTGACAGGAAGCTGAAAGGTCAGCTTGTTTTCGAAGCCTCCAGGCCACACCCTGCGGAACGAGACGACTTCGAAGCAACCGGGAACGAAACTTACATACCTGCGGGAAAAGGGAAGAAACTTTACCTGTAAGTATCGTGAAATTAGTACAGGCCCTTTATTAAATAAACTTTGACCATGTTTGGCCAACTAACTGTTGACTGCCAGTGAAGCTTTTTGAGAGAAGCAAAAACTGTTATTAGTATTTTAATTAGTACTCAAGTAAATTATGTATAGAATTTATTAATTTTTTAAAGAGAAAAATGTTCTGTACAGTTTAAGGCTTTGTAAAAATTTTAAGTATTGAGCACTGCAGTGGATTCTTTATAATTTGTGTATGCATGTGTGTGTATGCTTGCACGTGCGTGCGTATGAGTAAGAAATTGTATTAGCAGTTCATTTGCTTTGGTCCAGTTAATAGGGTTGTGCGTATTGTGGGGTGAAACTAACAGCTCAGCATAACGGTGTCACGTGTGTTAAGGATAAACACACTTCTCAGGGTTCAAAATTGCTTATTGATAATATTGGGTTTCTAAAACGTGCATACTAAATTAATGAAGTCAAATGTTCCATGGTACACAAGCAGGGGTTTACTCGACATTTAAATACAATGGTGAACAACACTTATTAAGCTGGTGGGTCACCGACAAATAAGAGAAAATGAAACATTGATAAAATAGGCAAGAGAAGAAACGAAAAGCTTCTCTTAGCCAGCACTTGTTCTTCATGCTACACTGATCATGCCTGCATCCAACGGACATGTAACCCGTTTGTCTGTCTTGTTTAGGCATGTATGTCCCGAAGCAACTCAATAGTGAAAATAAAAAGGAAAGAACTAGTGCAGTGCACAGTAAAATACAGTAGAGCCCCAATTTAACGAACTCGGGAATAATGAAAACAGCGATTTAACGAACTCGGGAATAATGAAAACAGCGATTTAACGAAAGGATTTTAAGGAACGTTCAAAATATAACAAAAAATGTATTAAATAACTAAGTGAATTTGTTAAAATGGAATATTAATTGTAATTTAAGTCCTTTAAAAATACTAGCACCGACCGCAGTTTATTCTTATTTCGTAATAGAAAAGCTTAAACCATCCGTCGAGAAACAAAAAAAAATTCGTTAAAATTCGATGAAAACTCTGGCCGCAGGAATGATTTTGAGATACGCACGTGCGGGCACTGCTGAGCGAGCGCCGTTATGTTGCATAACAAGCGCGCGCCTAGATCCTCATCCTGGTGGTATCTAGGTACCCAGTCTCCACAGTGCGGCGGTGCACAGCGCAAGAACCAATTCATGTATAGTGCTGTGCGTCTCCGTTAGAATGCGCTTCACGGCAGCGCCATTCACTGATTATTCACACTCGCGCCCCGTGATGAATCAAGCGAGTTTATAAAAATTTACGTAATGTTATTTATGCAGACTTTTTACAACGCATTTATTACTGTAAACATAAATGATTAAGTTTCTCCGTTGCTAAAAAAACGCTCGAGTGCAAAGTATTTTTATCTAGCAAACCAATGAGTTTGTTTCACGAGCGCGGCTGCATACAAGCTATAATGGCTGCCGCCACGCGTATTTAATTATTATTTTACCGTTGTCTCGCAAACTTTTAATCCAGTTTTCCGTGCAGTTTAATTTTTTACAATTTTTCGTAGGAATTTCCTTAATTTTGTTGGTGGGGCGGGCGGGAGCTAGATGAAAATATTGACTGCTCAGCGATGTTAGTCACCATGTCTCACGTGTTGATGGGGCACGCAAGGACGGCCTAACTCACCATGCGTACCCATGCCGAGCGTTACACTAGAAGTTTTTAAAGTTTTTTCGTACATTTATTTTTTTTTTTTTTTTCACGTTTGTGGCTTACCTGTTGACGGTAAATGCGTTTTGTTATTGTTTTGAACCAATATTCTTTTTTTAAATTACCTTAACTTCCGACGAAACATGCCCAAGCATTTTACCATTTTTTTTTGTCGTGATGGCGCGGGGGGGGGGGGTGAAGTCGGATTTAACGAAATATCGATTTAGAGTAAACATTATTGGGTCCCATGGCATTTCGTTAAATCGGGGTTCTACTGTACCGTATTTACCCGTGTACCACCCGCCCCCACGTAAGGCCTGTACACATATTGTCAACATACTCTCTTGAAAAAGAAAAAAAAAAATTTTCCTCACTGTTTAGGTTGAATTTAATTTATTTTTGCGTAAAAATCGTAATGAATTTATACCCCCAAAGTATAGACCCGCATCCCTTAATATTATGCTCTAATGAAAACATTATTTTTTTACGACTTTGTTTGAATTTAATTTACTTTTGCGTAAAAATGTAATGAAAATATACCCCAGAAGTATACCTAAATACTGCGTAGCACCACTCACAGCATGTTGGAACAATATTGGCATTGGCTGGCTGCACGGGACACGGGCGAATGATCCATGACAATGTACACTGCACTCTGTTAGGTACAAGCTGTAGCTGAAGAGCGTGCTCATCCGCACATTCTGACGGAGCCACGAAACACTATCTCAGCTTCCGCGCACTTGTGCGTTCATAGATGCTTGTTCATCGGACCATACAAGTCAAATAATTTATTGTCAATCATCATTGTAATATGTATGCAGGCGTTTTTAGGATAAGACAATGCACTAAATGTATAAATACGACAACTAGTCGCTGCCTAGATTGCTGGAGTTAGGCACGGCGTGGCTGACGGTAATGCTGGTGTTGTGTATTTACATCTAATACAATCTGATGTTATTGTGTGTATACTTATTCACTAGACCCTCGATTTTACGAATACTGACGGTTCCATTTATGACATTCGTAAAATCGCTACCTTCGTAAAATCGATTGATGCCAATTTTGCCCCCAACCCCTTTACCAAATTTTAAAATGGCATTTTTTCCGCAAAGTATATCCAGTGGGATCTCGATTTTCGTGGCGTTTTGTGGAAAAGTAAGACAAGTTGTCATTAAAATATAAATTTATATCCCAAGACTGACGTCTTCCGATTAAAATGGTACCCCTGAACGGTAAATATGACCGACCCGTGTCGTGGAGAAAAAAGAGAGAAAAATAAACACCAAGCACCGAGTGTCTTCTCGCGAATACATAGTCTGACATCCATATCGTTTCACACGAAAAACTGCAAATAATAACTTGAATTTAAATTTGTACCAGTAGACAAACGTCTTCCTATTAAAATCACACCTACGAACGATCGATACCACCAACCCACGTCACAAAAATAATAAAACACTAAGCACGGATGCCTGCTCGCGCTCGTGTTGTTTTGATGTCCGTACCATTGTGTGGAAAAATAAACCTAAAAAGGTTTACAGGACTCTTGTCAAAAGAAACTAAAATTAGTGTCACACGCAACATTTTTTCGGAGGCTGCCAGGCTGGTGTGCTATCCTTTGCAACACGAAAATAATGAGAAAAAAATCAAGTGAAGTTTGAAGACAAGCCTTTGTGCTGGACTATGTTCGGTACTTGTGCCCTTTTAACGATGGAACACCACGGCAAGAGTCGAGTTAATGCAAAAACGGTGCCGTCAACGAGTCTAAACTTAGTCACTTATGCCGTTCTTACCCGTTACCCAGTCGTGTTTACTTTCAAATGGTCGCCTGGCTGATGTGTAGTGCTGATAACGCGTCCCACCCTCTTTCTTTGTCTTGCTTCTAGCATGCAGTCATGCACGCACACGAATACATACCTCTCTCCTCCCCCCCCCCTCCCCACCGCCTAGGGTAGCAGTATTCTCATGCAGACAAAGGACACGTGCGTCGCGGAGAAATTTAATTTAGGCAGATGCCCATGACCACAGCGTCGGCGCTAGAAAAAATATTACAGTTTGGAGGAGATTGCAAGTCCTGAAGTTTCTCACTTCACCAGCAAAATTTAATAAACTACTAAAAACCGCAAAAACTCGAAAAAAAAAAAACATACAAGAAATGTGACTGTCATTTTCAGTGGTTGGGTGCAGGTAGAGGTGGGAATACGAAAAATTCTGTGGTGCACACAGTAATAGAGATTATCTTTACCGGCATAATATACACGTGAAAGTGGGCTGATATAGGCTATGGGAAGGGGAGGGTTTCGGGTTGGATGTCTGCAAGATATTTTTCCGTCAAGGTGGGGTGGGGGAGTGCGGGGGGTGAGGATGTAGATTGAAATTTCCTGGGAAACGCGTTGCAAGTTGTTGGAATGTTTGGAAGGTATGTGGATGAGGGGAGTGATCTGCCGGCCGTGTGACAAGCATGTAACTCTAGCTGTCACTGCCTTGTTATCTACGAAGAGTAAGCTTTCACTTCATTAAAAAGAAATGAGGGTAGACAAACTGTGTAACGTACATAGTGCTCACCGGCTGAACGTTGCTCTCAAACGTGCGCAGTCACATTTTTCATCAGCTTTAACTTTTTTTTTATTTTTTTTTTTTATTTTTTCGATTTTTTGACGGTTCCCGAGAGTATATTCGTAAAATCGCTACCTTCGTAAAATCCAGGGTTCGTAAAATCGGGGGTCTAGTGTATTTCATTTGTAATAAATGCTTTGAGCAGTCTGTATTGAATTGTAAATCCCATTTTTCCAGGCCTCATTTTTCATCAAAAACCTTTATTTACTTGTATGACCCGCACCCTAACTTTTAATTTGGTTTTTTGGAAAATATGTGCGGGTGGTACATGAATAAAATACAGTATTCAGTATCCCAAGGACTGCACCCAGCAGCATGTCTCCTGGTACTCTCTCGACTATAGCATAACATGTCATTGTCCCACGAGAGCACAGAGGCCACTGAGAAAGAGTCCCCGGCTAGTGTGCCGCCGAGGCCTCGACAACACGTCAAGGCCACCAAGATCTAGTCTCTATACAACTAAATTATCCCTGCTTACTCTATGCGACAACTATGACATCTAAACACAGGAAACTATTTCAACATGATTCTTGAATTATTTAGTCACACTGAATGTGACAACTAAATCAGTTAATCATTATTGGTACAAGTGCATCACTGCAGAGTGATACAAAATGCTGCCGGACATCACATGATGTTCTCTTTCTCAGAAATCCAGTTACCTTTGTTTGAGGTCACATACAGCCTGGCGCCAGCCTGCTGCCCCTACACGTCTTCTTAAAGCCAAAATTTTATTTAACTGCATATGAAAATTTTGGTTAACTCCTAATAGTTCAGAGTTACCGTACACAAAAAAGTTACTTAGCTAATTTCCTGGAAATTCATATTGAAACACAGTGACACCAGTCTTAAATTTCTACGACAAAATTAACTAATTAGATATTTCAATAAAATACTCATAAAATTGTGGTAAAACTAAGCATACATAGCCCACAATGAAAATGATTGCTGTGTGAAAATACTGTTAATATACAAAGTTAATTACACAAGCTGACATAATTTGATGAACTTCACCTAAATAATTATTCAAATTTTTAAATAATTCTTCTGGTTGGCATTCCATAGTTGCGCAAGACTGAAGTTCACCCCTGGCCTTGCTCTTGCTGTATTGCTTTGTAGTTTTTTCTTCTTCTTACATTGTAAAGATTGATTGTTTACATGGAATTCCAAGTAAGTGATAAGTGTACCCACAATTTACCAAATTATCCAAGCTCCTAACTTAATGTAAGCCTTTATGTTTACCTCAACACATACGCGGACATTAAAAAATTTCTCTCTCTATACAGTTTTATAACCTGAACAACACAAGCCGCACACTCTTTCTCTCGTGCTCCACACGTCCAGTCAAACCAGTAAGCTTCACAACGCGATTACGTTTTCCATACCCCATTTGATAGTGAATAGGCGAAGGTTAATCCTTCCACTTCCCAGAAGGAGAAAGGCTAGAAGCCTTAAAGGCACTGCTCTCCTCAAATCCTAGAGTCAAAACCAGAAATACAGCGAGTTTCGTACTCGCGACAACACAACTTCGCAAGACGTCATCAATCAGCGAAATTAAAACCAAACTCAACATGTCCAAATACCACAGCTCCAACTATAAATACACTTACCCAGTGCAGTGTCTCGCGCACTCGGCGATTAAGGAACATTGTCAGCTATTCTCACATAGCTGAAGAAATTATTAACTCGGGCCACTGGCCTACTAGTAAAGTTAAACTGACGTCCGCACCAGACAGTGGTGTTGATCCTTTCCAGCCCAATCCAAGAGTTAGCACCTAGCTCCTGGTGCCCCTTCCATATTGAGTTACCAACCAGCGTGCCCCTACTGCCGGCCGCCGGAACTAGACACTCCCCTCCTCGGCCAGGCCTACTTCTCCATGGCTAGTGGAGTGACAGGTCTGAAGTTGAAAGTTGAATGGGGAGCTCCATCGCCGGCGACCGGGGCTTCACTAATATTCCAAGGAAACACTCCAAGGAACCAAACTCTTAATTCCAGAACTCCTATCACCGTTACTACTTCCAGGGAAACACAGGAAGCACCGTTAAATAGAACGATGCACTTTGTCGAAACTTGTGGCACTTAGATCTTTGATCCGCTAGACTCAACCGACTACCATGAATTCACATCATAAATTTTAAAACCAATTATTCAGATGCCTTAATGGGTTGGAGGCTTTCTATATGTAGACAGTAACTATCTGGGTGTAAGATTACTATTCAAACCAAAGGAAAAAAAATTAGAGTACTGCTACCTAGGATTGTAAGGCCAGTTACTCTACAGTATGTTGTAAATGTGTGCAGCTGTTGACATTGGTGGCCCAAACATTTAGTAAAACTGAATTGAAGTGAAAGTTACCTGTCATATTGAAGTATGGACCTCGTTAATAAATGTTGCACTGTAATAAAAGAAAAGGGATTTAATCCTAAACCTGGTCTCTATAGTGGATATTTTCTCACCTCTCTCTCTAATTACTGGTGGTGCAGTTACTGTGGTGTAGAGCAATGTGAATCTCTGGAAGGTTCGTATGATAGCATGAGAGAGGGAGTTTTCCCTCTAGAGTTCGAGTTAATCTTGAACCAGTGATTAACTACTAAGTGAGCCAACAAGGAATAGCACAGAGACTGTAATCTCACATAAATAGTACCGTATTTGCCGGCATATAGGACGACCCCGCATATAAGACGAGTCATGGTTTTGAAGGTAGAAAATATTGAAAAAAGTAAATTACTAATTTTGAAATTCCCGACAGAAAAATGTCTTTTTCCTTTGCCAGACACATTAAAAATGTAGTTTAAATATTTGCAATGCATTTATTACCGTAATATAAACCTCGCAGTAGACACATAAATGAGTAACAGTGGCTACTACTGCTCTCCGCGCGCTCAAGAGCCAGGGAAATGCAAGGTGGCGGCCGGTGATATCAGTTGCCAGCAGGTGTGCGCGACTTGGCAACGCCGGACTGAGGCATGCCGCGCACTACATAACATTGCCGGGCTACAACAGCTGCTTGCAAGGTCATCACATTTCTGTGCGTTGTTGTCCGCCAGCAGTAGACACATGAATGTGTGGTACGGTACCTAGATCCTCGTTTTTTCCGCCCGAAAGTTGTGCGCTTGCGAGACAAAGGATGTACGCATGCGGACCTAGATCCTAGTTTTCTCCGCCCGAGAGTTGTAGTCTGGCGAGAAGCGAGACAAAGTACCTCGGCACGCGCTCCAGCTGCATTGATCGCCGCTTCGCTGCGAGGAAGTGTCCTTTATTATGAATGACGCTCATTAAAATTTTGTACCGTAAATTTTATAAAAAAAAAACGGGCCACTCATTTTCATTTATGACGAAAAACGCAATTCCTTGAAACATCATACAACTCCACAGCTTACAGTTTAGCTTACAAACAATTTTTAGGTTACTAAAATTTTTTGCACCTTTATATAAAAAGAGTAGCAGTTTTTGAAGGCGAAAAATATCTAAAAAATTTCGTCTTATATGCCGGCAAATACGGTAAGGGAATGCATAAGTCGCTGAACTTAGATTGGTTGGCACAGATAGATATACAAGAAAGATTTTATTGAAAGAGAAAACCAAGTACCTAGATTATATCAAAGGGTGAATATATTCACAATTGTACTAGTTACAATACTTGGTGCAGGTCTTACATCAGTTATACATAACACCATTTGTTCTTGGATGTAAAACAATTCAAACTCATATCTCGTACAAGGAAACATAATGGTCTACTGTGAATCAGTTTTTGGAATACTGTCTACATATTGTTTGGTTACAAATGTAGGCATATGCTATGTGGAATGCACAATTAATGATAAAATTGTAAAAGTTAAACCATCTAGGTATTGAGGTTAAAATACATTATTCAACAAATTATTTCCAAGCATGTCAGAATTGGTGGATTGGACAGATCACTGTTATGTCTCAACGACATTACAGTGCTTGTTTTTAAAATTATGCACCCCAGTAGTAAAAAATGTCATATAAAACTACTGTAATGGGTCTTGCTAAAAAATGGTTGTTTCATATAAAACATTTAAAATTATAGATTTTTATAATTTTTTTTCTATTAATGATGCTTTCATGGGGATAAAATACAACAAAATAAAAAAAATATATAAATGGAATTGGTCGAATAATTTTTAAGTATCGCTCGGTTTAAAAATGTATTTTCTTTTCTCCCACTGTTTTAATTTCGGCCAAGTTTGTAAAGTTTATATCATGGGCAGAAAGGTTTTTGGGGGTGAATTTCTTGTAGCATATTTTTTGTTCCCACTAGATGTAATCGCTGTAATTTTTGAAAGTACATCCGTGATGGTGACAGGATATGCCTTTGCCTGAATTGAGATTGAATCACTCGTGTACACCACAGTGATGTGCAAATCCTGTGGCTGCAGATTAGTTTGCTCGAAGTTTGTATCTATTTTCATTGAGAAAATCACAGTGTTTGACATGTTGGTGTAGAAAGTCACGTTTAATTTTAATCATAGTTTTCACTTTGTAATTTTGAAGATAGGTCGCAATATTTTTATAACATTTAAGGGTGCTGCCTAGAGACGTAGTAAGAGCTGTGATAGGGCTGTACTGTACAAATTAAATTAGGTAAATTAGATTGTTCTTAGTACCTGTTCAATCTACATATAAGCCAGCTTATATTGTTATAGGATCTTTGAGGCATTTGTTCAATACTGTACACTGAAAACTGTTAACAGATAAGTATTTGCATGGGGAAAAATACTTTTTCAGTAAGTTTTCCCTACATTTTTATTTTTGTAGCAATATTCTCCTCTTCTTAATGTATTAAGTTTTTTTTTTGTTAGAAAGTGACATCATGAAAGATGACTGAGCTGTACTGAGACATATATTGTAACTTGTAGAGCTGTATCCTTGCTGTTATCATGGTTCTCAGGTATGCAGCACTCTTAAAAAATGGAAAAGTAGCAGGGATGCGTGAATGTGTAATAACAAATGCTTCATAAGGCCTGTTTCAGTAGTGGCATTTAAAATGGAATATACATACTACAGACATACAGTATGTAAAAAAATCACTATTTAATCAAATTATTTTTTAATAAGGGAGTAGGTAATATAGGGAAGGGGCAGATAGTATAAAGTTAGGACTTTATACCAAAGAGGTCTTAATTTTAATATTAAATTGCTGAGTAATTGTGTAGTTCTCTTGATGTAATTATTACAGTTAATTAATTTTTCCATTCTCTTTAAATTTAAAATTATGTTGCACTGAGTTATTTTGTATTATGATAATTCCACCAAAACATGTTTGTTTCTTTTTTTTTTTTTTTAGGGGAAAAGAAGGGAAAAAAGGGAGGGGGGAGGTTTTAACTCCTTTTGTTTTCTGATATTTATTGTGATTTCATAAATTTTGAGCAATGCTTGTAGCTCTTGAAAACATACTTAAAATTTTTAAAATGTATTATCATATTTTTTATATTCCTTGATTTTACACTTTCACGTATTTTACTGCTACAGTAGTTTTATTGATTGTATGCATGTGTCATACAGCATATAGGCGATTCGGAATAAAGGAGCACTGAGAAAAGCCCTGCTTAAGTTCTATTTTTAGCCAATTCATATATTTCCGCGCGTAACGGCCAACCCCGGGAAATATATAACCTCTCTGGACACGTCACTTGATGTTTGCGCGTATAAAATGAAATGTGCAGTCAGTATGAATCGATAGTTTGATAAAAAAATATTTTAATCATTTAAAATACTATGTCGATTTCGGTTAGTTTTGTTTCAGTATTCATGAATTTAAATATGAAAATAGACGGATTTGTATTACGTAATTTCGCTGCCAATCATACAAGCAGTAAGGCAGCTATAGTTAATGTCGAATTATATGCAGTAACGGCTAGTGATATTTCTCAAAGGTTAAATTTTTAGTGCTCACTTTATCCCGAATGACCTATATTATTGTTTATTTCTTGCACTTTCCTTTTTTTTTACCCTTTTTTAGCAGTTATGTTGGGTATTGTAAAAAGGGGCATTTTACTGTATTAATACTTGTTGCATTTTTGCCATTAGCTGTAGTCTTCAGTACTGCATGGCTTTGGATATAAAACTAAAAATGTTGTGGTTTTGTGGTAGAAACCACTACTCATCTGGCGATGACATGCTGAGCAGTTCATCCGGTGGCAAAGGTACAATGTCATCTACTAGCCCCAAGCAAGGAGGCAAAAGAGAAGAAGGCTGGAAAGAAGTGGTCAGAAAGTAAGAGAATAACTACTATATCACTAACGTAAAGTTGCTTGATAAGTGGTACCTTTTAAGAATGGTCAGTATGTTAATTCAAAATTTGTAATCCAGAAGCAGCCACTTAGGCTCTTTTAACATTGCAAATTTTGCACTCTTGTAATTTGTGGTAAAACGAAAAAGGAACACTTGTTGAGATGTTTGTATCAATTTTTATGATGTATGTATCAGTTATCGAACACAACTTACAGAGCAATTGCCAACACGTGTGTTGTTAGTCAAAATAATGTGTTGCAATCACAAATTGTTCAAAACCTTGATATACTGTATTTACTTGACATACGTACGTATTGACAGACGTGTGTTAGAATATGCCCAAGAGTGCAGGAAAGAAGGATATGTGCTATCAGTCGAAATGTTTCAGTTACGCTCTTGTGAAATTACATGGGATGAAAATATTCCTGCTGACCAGTTTAAAGCCAGTCGAGGGTGATGTAGTGAGGTTTATGCGGTGTAAAGGGCTCTCGCTGCGAAGGCGGTCGACGCTGTGTCAACCGCTCTCGCTGCGAAGGCGGTCAACGCTGTGTCAACCGCTCTCGTTGCGAAGGCGGTCGACGCTGTGTCAACGGTTACCTAAAGACCACTCTGAAAAAATTCGAAACTTCTGTAAGTTTGTCATCCGCCTCAGGAAAACAAATTCCTACATTCTGTCTCAGATAGGGAACGCGGATCAGACACCTGTCGGTTTCGAAATGCCTCGTTTGATGGCAGTAGTGGAAAAGGGAGCATGTAGCATGTTGGTAAGGACCTCCGGCGCAGAAAAGCTACGCTTTAGTTATGCTCACTATAACCGCTGACGGCCGGAAGCTCCCTTCCTACATGGTCTTCAGGAGGAAAACAATCCAGAAATGCAACTTTCCGAGGGGAATGCATGTGTGTGTTCATGCTCGACTGGCTGAAGACAGTTTGGATTTAATCGACCAGGCAGTCTTTTAAAATTGCAGTCATTGTTGGTGTTAGAAATTTTTAAAGGTCATTTGACTGAAGAGGTCAAAACCAAACCGTCAGAAAACAAGATTGACATGGCCGTCATCCCCAGCGGACTGACTGGCTTGTTGCAGCCGCTTGACGTGTTAATAAGCCATATAAAGTTCACATATGTCGCATGTATACAGAATTCATGGCTCAGGGAAACCACACGCTGACGCCTGGAGTGAAAATTCAGCGACCAGCGCCCGAGAGAGTGTATTCGTGGATCATGGACAGTTGGAACCTGATTTCTGAAGGATTATTCACGAAGAGCTTCAAGAAAACTGGCATTTCAAACAAGCTGGACGGCACTGAAGATGACATTATGTTTAATGACATTGCCGATTCTGACACTGAAAATGAGGAAAACGCCACCAGTGACAACGAAGACGACAATGTTTCGTCTCGAGATTCGGAGTAGACAGTGTACAATTTTATTTTATTTCATATTGCCTGTTAATTTTCCGTACGTTGCTGTAACAATTTTTAACCTTTCATAATATTGTACCAAGATTTTTTTTCCCTTTTTAGTATTTTTGTGCCAGTTTTCATTTAGTTTACCATACATTTTTTTTTTCGTGTCGCTATTCTAAACGTGTTCAATCCTCCAAGTGCCGGAGTGCCGGAACACGAGCCATGTGCCCAAGTGCATGGCGCTGATGCAATAGCAGCGGCCAGCAGACGTCACAGCGCTGCGGCGTGTGACAGGTGATAAGTGACCTTGAGGCTGTAGCTTGTTTGTATACGTATATTATACTGTTCTTTTGAGATGATTTTGAAGTTATGAGTAATTTTTAACACAAATAAAATTTTTTTCACAGAGCATTGCGAATATCTTGCACCCCCTTTCTTCTGTTGAAAAATTTGATTTAAAAATGTGCTATATATGAGAGTAAATACAGTAACAAAAACACAGAGTTATGCTAATAGTATTGGCTATGAGAATGACAAACTGCAACTTGCAAATTATTTAGTATAGTAATCCTGCAATCTTCTTAAACATTCTCCTCTCGCAGTATAATACCTAAAGATATGCGGGATCCCTACTTTCAGAAAAATTCCCAAGAAAAATGGTTACAAGAAATCTAGTGTCAAAAAATATTTTTCCTGGGATAAGTTAGGTATTCCACCGCTAGAGCCAAATTTTTGGGGTGTTATTGTGAACCACATTTCGGTGTTGTGAATGGAAGACTTCTGTGTTATTGATTTTATTATTTTCATAAGCCAAAATTACTACGGTAATTTATTGAGACATCGTGAGTTTAACATTAAACTGTGTTTTTAACTGTCAAAGCTTTGTACTTTATTCCTATATTACAAGTCCACGATATTTGTACTTAACAAAACACTTGTCAACTGTTAAAAATAAATGTTCGTCAAATGGTTTACTTTTTTTGGCACGAGAGACTGCCTCCTGTCAATTACTAGAACAGAGTACTAGGAAAAAGAATGTTCTGTATCAACTTACTTGAAGGAAACCAAACAGCTCTTTGGTCTGCCTGACTAAATTCACAAAAATACTCCTGAAGTGAGCAAAGAGCTTCCATGATCTCAACTTGGCTGGTTGCTGGTGGTGACAATTCTTCTTGTACGATTTTTTTGAATGTGACGTATTCATGTAAGAAGACATCCAATAGAAGTTGACACAATGAAGGTAAGCTCTTGATTGATATTTGCAAATCTGAAGTTTCAATGTTGAGTTGACACACATTTCTGGGATTAATAAGACTGTCAATAGCTTCAAATGTTTTCAAACGTAGATCACTTTTCATAATACCTGCAAGTTTAGTATCACACATTTGTGCAGCCAACTTCAGGCACTGCTATTCACTGACTTCTTTTAGTGCCCCTAGCCTGGCCAAACTGTAACTTACATTAGATAAAAATTCACCAGTACTTCAACGATGAAATTTTGCTCTGATGTCATTCAGTTTTGATGTCAAAACATGAGCTGTTGGGTTTGCTGACTCTTCTAGAAAATTGTTGAACATTCTGTGTTCGGTACTTGTCGTTTAACGGATGATTTCAACCTTGATTTTTAATGCTTTTCACTTGCAATGTCTTCAACCAGCGAATCACGTCTCTCAAAATCAAACCTTAATCCATTAACATTTTATCATTCACATGAGACTCATCATTTCGGGATTCATTTACTGTATCACTTACGGTAACTTTTCTTTTCTGCATGATAATAAAATAATAACGACGAAGGATGCAAATTTCACTTAACCTCTAAATAACATTGTTTTTGCTACAAAAATGAAGCCACATGCCAAGTGAAAAATAAAAAAGCAGTAACGCCAACTAAGTAAACATGCATATCCCTGCAATGTGCGTTTTTTAATGTAAATTATTACGTACAACTTAAACGTAAATGATTATTTGGATAAATTTTGTTGCAATATACAGAGTTAAATGCAAAAGTAATAATATTTTGGTTCTTAGATATTGCGGGAACGGTAGTCGTTATATTTTTGAAAGTTTCAATTGTTGCACCGTTGGGGATGTCAGCCATAATTGTTTCGTAGGTTCGTGCTGCTGATGTCGAGATGCACATAATCTATAAAAAGAATAATAGTTACAGAGTGTAAAATATGTGAAGAAAACAATACTTATTGGCAACGAAATTACAACAAATAAATTTGCCTTCGTTGTAAAGATAATATTTTGTGTTTTTGGTTACGCATGCAAGTGCACTTGGTTGTATGCTATAAAACTTGCCAAATTTTGCGAGATATCGTACGTTAGTGTATATTTCGCATTATTTGGTGTTTTAAAATGTATTTCGGTGTTATTTCATTTTATTGTGAATTACCACAAAATTGTGGCTCTACTCATTGCACAGTTGTTGCATCTAATTTTTAAGTTGAAAGAACTAGTAAAAACAATGTTATGTAATGGGTCTTTACATAAAAGTTTGCCGGATAGCTTCATTCAAGAGTCTCAACAAGGATGATACAATTAAAAGGCCAAATTCCCGAACTAATCACTTGAAGTTTAATTAATTTAGCTTGACCAAAATCAACTTGTTACAAAAAATTCACATTGCTGTATCCCTCGGGATCAAGATGTCTGATGCAAGGGTCACTTTAGGTCTGGGTGGAGCTTCGTCCCGAAAAGACTACAACGGCAGACGTGACGTGTTTTAATTACACAAAAAGAATAAATATGACGGTACTTTGTTTCAACTACAACAAAAAAGAAACCCTGCAGCTACTTGGCCGCTTCCTTCACCACTTATAACGTCTTAAGAAAAAGCTAGCAAACTGCCTTAAACTTGGCGAGGGCAGCCACGCTTGCCTCCACCCCACACCAGCAACTCTCTCGGCCCCGGGCCTAGCACACGTCTGTCTCGCCTCGCGATACAAAATGAAATCTGTCGGCCCTCGGCCTAGCACACGTCGGTCTCGCCTCTCGATTCTGACTCGACTACCTCCATCCACGTCTGCCGCTGGCTTTGATTTAGCCACCTTTACATATATTAATGCGCCAACTGACAACTCTTTGCCAAAGTGGTAATCATACAGTTAAGTTCCTCTGTTGCACTTAATTATTATACTGCTTTGCCCTGAGCTTAAATTTGATTTATTAATACTATTGACATGTTAATTAGGGGTTTCTTTTACTTAATGACTGATAGGAAGTTACTGCGGATGCAGCAAACAGTTCTGCTCGCCCTTGCACTAGCTTTGCTGATATCACAAACACCCTCAACATTCCATCACTGGCTTGTAGCCAATTACCAACAACATGGCCTTACAGGGCATGGATTCCAGGAAAGATGCGCCCATCATCAGCGCTGCTGTGTCTTACTACTAAAGACCACCACTTCCTTTATTAAAGATATACCAATTTACATAAAGTCTACTAGTAATTAATTGACAAAGAATACAACAAAAACTCACTTAGCTAGAATTTAGGAAATTCAATGCTGAGCATTTTGGTACCAAACTTGATATGGGAAACTTGATTTTAGAGTTACAGCACATTACCTTATACTTTAAAAGAAATCAGCACATCAGCCAACTTCAAGTTCACGATTAAACTTTACCCACATAAAATTGCCCAAAAATACACTAAAATAAAATGTTGGAAAACCTTGGGCAAATCCACCACTAGGTGTTTACACTCAAAATTATGGGAATGTTTGAATCAATATTCTGAGCAACCTTTTAACTTAAGTCAAATGAGCAACCTTTTAACTTTAAGTCAAATGAACGCAAGGAAAAAAACAAAATAACAATAGTTGTGTGGTCAACATATTCAGAGTGCCATAAGGGATTCATCACATGACTAAAAGTAGCGAGACATACATACACAGATCAAAAATGTTAAATAGGGACCAGGTCCGCAACCCCCTCACAGTGAATTACCTCAAAATCATGGCTCTATTCATTGCACAGTTGTTGCATCTAATTTTTAAGTTGAAATAACTAGTAAAAACACTTTCATTGCTTAAATGTTGCACAACAATGATTTGGTTACGTTCCTGCATCAGAGATGTTAATCACATTCGAGTAAAAAGTGCAACACACTAGCAAAATGGTTGCCACAGCGTAGTTAGTTTCAAAATATTCAACTGGTATAAAAATACAACGTGATAGTCCTACTAGTTTAACAGTCGGTCATCTTGTGTGTTTGTCTCACTTGTGAATTCTCCCAACCAAACGTAGTAGCATGACTTCACAAACTAAAAACTAAGTTTGTAAACTGCAACCAATAATAAACTTCAGCGAAGTGGTGAAAGTGTTAGGTCATAATAATAAATTACTTCATACCTCACAAATATTAACAAATGTCAGTCTGCTAAATTTTAAAATTTTAGATTTTTTACAAAGTAGTACAACAGACAGAGGTACACGTACTTATAGACGATACTTGTAAATAAGTACACATACATGAAGGGACGTCACTAAATTTTCCGTGGAAACACTGTCGCATCTGTACGTTTTGCCAGTATCAAACTGGCTTCCTCGGGCGGCAAGACATGGCACACTGCAGTCCAGTTGGTAAGCTCTCGTCTTGTCAATGTGTGTACCTATTTATATCATCTGTAAGTACTTGTACCTCTATCTGCTATGTTACTTTGTTAGCCTAGCAGCCTATTTCCCGTCATTCTTAGATTTGTTACAGTACAACTTGCAGAAGCTAAAAACAAAAACATCAAGTTGAACAGAACTGTGAAAACTATGATAATGATTGTTTTTGCAATAACCATAAGTACCTATTACTGGTAAATTTTTATTCACAAATTTTACTAGGTAAGTAAGTACTGCTGATCACGAATGTTCCTCCCAAGTGTGCATATTTCATTATGCACAAAATTAGGTTATTAACCAAAGCCGACATAACCTCCAAGGTCTTGTTTAATAATTTAGACTTCGCTTTATGAGTTCAGACGTCAATATTTCTTCAAAAAATATTGACATACATTAATATAAACAGGGTAAGTTAGGAAAAATTTCAAACAAATTTCTTACGTTGGAATTTTCCTCGAATAGTGGTTGCACTTAACTTTTTTGGGAGTAAATGTGGCAAACAATATGCAACGATTGTGCGGTGAAACACACAGGGCACAAATTTCAAATTATAACGTTTATCGTGAAACCAATGATAAGCAGGAATTCTTCTGTTAAGTGTTTAAACAAACAAGTATTGAAACAAGTAAAGGAACAATTTACTAGCTGTTATGTTACCTACAGTTTAGGGCTTGTGCTTTCGTTGTTGCTAGAAATGTATACTTTTCCAGATTCTTGTATCCCACTTCCTGAGGGAAATTTTTTTTATGCCCGAAATTTCCCAACATAAAAATTTGGCTTGTGCACACCCCTAAATTCATACCTAATAAAAATATACACATTCCCCTAAACCCTAAATTCATATCTAATAAAAAAAAATACACAGTCCTCCTGAAAAGCCAAAATTCCTGTCAAAGCAAATACCAATCTGAATTTAAAAACTTTACAACAATTTAGGGAAAGAAATATACACACAACAAGGTGACGACAGGGCGGTAATTTTAGTGGCGTAAAGTCGGGGAATAATGGGAGAAATAGAAAAACAATACTAGTTAAAATAAGTTAAAATGAGGCCTATGTTACTAGAGTAGCATGGACTGGCAAGTGTGAAGACACGTCTGGTGCCTTTTACCAGACATCAGGGTACTGTCTTCTCTGGGAAGAAAGCCACGAATAGCTGGGCCTGCTGTGTCACATATGCCACTGTAATCCATGATTTATTCACAGTTGTTTACTGTTGGAAGCTTCCTGCTGACTCCTGCCGACGTGGAAGTCAGATAGTGTGTTGACTTTTTTTTTACATGCACTTCACTCTGTTAGTTTGGATGTTTGAAAAGCTGCTTGTAAAATGATACTTTAATTTTTTGTAACATGAGAAAGCAAACTTGCATCCTGTTGTGCTGCTTTCTTTCTTGTTTTCATCAACTTTAATTTGTAACACACAGTCACCTATTGGAAAGAAGGGATGGTAGAAAGAGCGGGCAGAATTCTTTAATTAGATCAACATGAATGATTGCTTGTGATTAAGATACATAGGTGAGGTGTCAAGGGTAAGAACTTGACATGACTGGAGATGGAAGTGGAATTCTTGGGAGGGGGGGAGGAGAGCTAGGAGGTTGTAGAGTTATGAAAAACAGATCGAAGAACTGTTTTACATGGGCACAGCCACAAGCGTACTCATAAAATTACATTTTCCAAGGATTTTTTTTTGTGTAATTTTGTTGTATTATATTGTGGTTTTTTTAGTAGGTAATATGTAATCGTGAAATATGTTTACTATGGGATGAGAATTTCCCCACACATAATTTAGTTTTGTGCTATATGAAATTGTTAAATTTAATTTCCCAAATGTAAGAAGCCATAAATTTGGTATTACTCTAAATTTTTGACATCAATTTAAATAAATTACAGTACTTATGTTGCAACTGTCTGTTATAATTTTGATTTAGTTATTTTAGTTCAACATGCAGGATTAGAGTACTCAAAATATATTCACACAAGGTCATTCCGTGTTATATCCCTTTTCGTAGAAAGTATTTTTTAACATAAATCTTTAAGACTTGTTGACTGCTATTTTTTGCGTATCCATATTCCGTTTCGGTTTGTCCATACGAATATACCTTTTTCTGTTTGTGATGTTTACATGTTCCGTCTTTAAAGAGTTTCAGAAATTAGGTTATGTGAAGTTGTCGAATGTGAACAGTGATTATGCTGTGTAATTTTCAATACGTGGATGTATATTGGTGTTCATAGGTTATTTAACACACTGTGGTAGTGTTTATAAGCTATAAATAGAAGTAACGTATTTTTCAATTTATCTGTGATGTCTGTTATCAATATGATTGATCAACCAACTGTGATTTACCAAGTTTAGAAGTTCTGTAATCCAAAACAACTTAATGTAAGTTTTTTATTTATTTTTTTTTACTTATGATACATAGTTTTATTGGTTGGACATAATACATTGGCGTGCTGATCAAATTGAGCCAGTTAGCACCAATGGGACCAGTGACTTTTGTTTACCTCTGAACTCTATTTAGATTAAATGTGGTTAAGAGTATGATGGTACATTCTGGATATGTGTTTCTAGACAACAGAAAAACCATTAAATGGCATAGACTTTCGCGGCCGGTGTCTATCTTGTCTTGGCTTCTGAATGTGAGCCACTGCAGATGACTCTCTTGCGACGTTTCGGCAGTCATTGTAACTGCCATCATCAGGTGGCTAACATCCAGAAGCCAAGGTAATATGTATATAAATTCAAGAACATGTAATTCCAGCTCAGCTTGTGATGTACCCACGTTAAGTTTACAGCCTACTTAGTTTGCTGCCAAGGAGTTTAAATTGCGAGTCAGTATTTAAAATTATAACTTCTGAATAAATCAGTTCTACTTGTCATAAACAATTCTATAATACTATTAATAATAGTCTCTTATATTTAATTTTTATTAAATGTAAAGCCTGTTACTAACATTCTTGTCTATTTAAATCTTAAGCAAGATTGATCAACGTAGCAACTTTACCAGGGAATGTTACAAATTTATTTTTTTGTTAAGGATTCTTTTAATTTCTGTTATGACCTAAAATTTAAAAAAAAATTTAATGATAAATTTAGGGTTTCTAACAATCCTATAAAACTTAATTTCATAAAATTTAGCTCGTCCTTTTACTCTAAATATCTCTATACAACTAGGAAATCGTGTGACAAATACTGTACTATAGTTTTACATTACTTTTCGTTTCTCTTTACTCTTCCCTTACATCATTGTAGAAACATTTTTTGTAAATCATTGGATTAAGCCCTTACACTAGAGCTTTTTGATGGTTCGTTTAGGTATCTGAACTCTCCATTCAGGTCGAAGAAGGTCTCAGTGCCCCTGAATGCGATCAGCAGGGTCATTGGGCGTGGTGGCAGCAACATCAATGCTATCCGCGGAGCGACAGGAGCGCATATTGAAGTGGAGAAGCAGTGCAAAGGCCAGGGCGAACGTATCATCACTATCAAGTGAGTTAATTATTTTTCATATGTTGAGGTAAGGGGAAGGTTTAACAAATGGAGACACGTAAGTACAGGGTGGGAAAGATACTTAAATATAATTACTGTACAACTTGTTTATAATTAAAACATATTTACTTTTATAATCATAATATAAAATTGGTTTAATATTTTAAAAAATACTTAAATCCAGTAGTAACTTATTTGATAGTACTTAACACCTGAATATTATTTTTCTTTGTGTTTTCATGTGCACCATTCGTTAAAATGATTCTGTCCATTGGTTATACTGTGTGTGTGCACTACTTCTATGTTGGTAGTGCATGAATGAAAGTGAGTTTCAGTTCTTTAATTCTTGAATATTCAATCCTTTGCTGTCAGTGCAAGTCGCTTGTTGTTAACATTGGGATTGATAATTTCAGCAGATGTCTGGGGCAGGTGACACAGAAACAGAAATAGCCTAAATACAGATGCTGCTGTTAATACACTGTGATAACCGAATAAACTTCCTTTTTCTTAGTTTTGCATTAAGTCTCAAAAAATGTCCCATTCTCTTTCATTTTGTTTCTACCCAATTTATATCACAAAATATTATAAATATTATACTGTCAAATCCTGAACTAAGCAATAACACCTCCTCGATATAATGACCCTTTTTGCAGGAACCATAAATTGAAAGAAAGAAAAAATATATAAAATGAAAAAGAAAAATCCTTTTAAAAATAAAATTTTTTGAAGTTAGCTGAAAAAGTAAATGTTGCATTTTTTACACCTTAAAATCCATGCATTTATTTTCTTGATAGCAGTACTGCCACATGTGTTTGTTCCAAAAATAAACATCGTGTCGACGTTTTGCTGGACAGACTACCTCCCTAACGGCCCAACCCTATCAACAGACAAGGTCCCCCACTCAACCCTATTTCATCACATGCTAGCCGTAACTTTATTCGCGACTGTATTTCTCATCCCCTTGTATACACTAGCCTTCTCTTTGTGCCTGTGATGTGATTTTGATATATGCTTGGTTTTCCGGACCTCTCTTGGTTTTAATATGATGACCCATACTTTGATTTTTTTTTTGTTTTGATTCCCTGCTTCCCCCCTGCATTACAAATTTTGACGACCGAAAAGTTTGTTGATCCCTGCATATCATTTGGGGCTGATAAAGCTTCTGTCACATCAGGTATTAAAAATGGGAGTATCTGCAATACTGAAAGAAAAATTAGAGAATATGATGTTGGCTGATTGTGTCATTTAATTTGAATGCTGAGAAAGCTACTGGATGTAATAGAGATTTTCAATACGAGCATTTTGTAAATCAAATTTATTTCATAGTTTGGACTATTGAGCTTCTAATAATTGTTAAAGAAATGTGCTTCAGCGAGTTTTTTTTACAAAGTAATTTTATTCAAAAATCCCACATCCAAAATTTTCTGTTATTTGAGATTTAGAAGTTTTAGGTGAGGAGTTTAAGAAGTTGGCAGATATGTGTTTTATCTGTTAAAAGTAAACTTTGGCTTTTATAGGAATGAGAGATGGGCAAGTGTTGTTGGAAATGAGAACAATATTTATTTGTAGTCAAGGTTTAAAATGTAATTGAAGTGCAGAGTCTATTCTGATGTGATCTCTATGGAGAAAGAGCAAAAAAAGTTTGTTTTTTTCCTGATGTGATAATAAATAGGAGAACAATATATATTGTTTTCATTTATCAATGCAGTGAGTTCCTGGGATAATTTTGATGTATTTAACACTAGGGAGGAGGTAAAATCGGGTAGATTTTATCTGGACCCAACATAAGTGGTGACCCCGACGTGATTTGTCGTTAGTATCTGATACGTGATAATTTGTACGTTGAACGACAGAAGATGGAAGTCCTCATCAAGCAACGGAAGCCTGTTAGAATGTCTTTCACGAAATGATGACAATAAAGTGAAGTTTTTATTTGAGAAGTTAGAAAGGGTATTTCAAGAAATGTATTTACTAGACGAACGAGTACTCGATCTCGCATTACACGATAGCGACAGTAGTGATTTATATGAGGCGGAATATTTAGCCATAGAAGAATATAAAGACATGATGAGTGAAGCAAAATTAAAAAAGGAAGCTTATCACAGAGAGTTAGTAGGTAAAGTTGCACCTTGTGAAAATGAAGGTAATTCTGAGTGCTCGTCACCAGGTTCTCGTCGGAAAAGGTTAAAGTTGCCGAAAATTGAGTTTAAAAAATTCGGAGGAGATGTGAAAGACTGGTTAGGGTTTTGGAGCCAGTTTAAAAGAATTGATGAGGATGAAGAAATTGAACCAGAGGATAAATTTCAATATCTAATTGAGTCTACAATTGCTGGGACTAGAGCAAGGGAAATTGTAGATAGCTTTCCGCCAACAGCAAGCAACTATAAGAAAGCGTGTTCGATTTGATAGAGAAGAATTGTTAATTGAATTTTATATCAGAGAGCTTCTAGGACTTGTGATAAAAAATGTGACAGTTGGAAAGCATAGAATGAATCTGTCTCAGCTATATTATCGGTTGGAATCGCACTTGCGGGCTTTAGAGTCAATAGGAATGACACAGGACAAGTATGCTGCTATGCTGTTTCCACTCGTGGAGTCGTGCATACCAGAGGAGATACTGAGGGCTTGGATGAGGTGTCCCACAAGTCGTTCTGAGGTTAAAGATAATGTAAACAGTGATTCAAACACATACAGCGGAAAATTACAAGAGTTATTAAATTTTCTAAGATGCGAAGTGGAAGGAGAGGAAAGAATTTCATTGGCAAAAATTGGTTTTAGGATTTCGGCAGATCAAGAAGTCAAGATGAAACCGAAACGGTTTGAAGGTCAACGTGTGCCCACTGCGAATAATCTATTTGCTGAAGAGAAGCACAGCAGAAGACGAGAAGAGTGCATCTTCTGTCAAAAGTCACACGAAAGCAAAGAGTGCTTTCAGGCGAGACGAATGCATTTCGACAAGAAAAGGGAGGTCTTGGTAAAGGGAAAAGCATGCTTTGTGTGTCTAAAATTTGGACACAGGTCGAAAGACTGTAAGGCAAGTGTGAAGTGTGTAGTATGCGGGGGGAGACACCAGGCAGTGATGTGCCATGACTTGCCTGACTTGCCTATTAAAGGTGAAGGATCTGTAGATTTGAAGCTTGAGGAAAAGAGAAATGAAGAGAGATCTAGTGTTCTACCCAACCAAAGTTGTCCTCAAGAAGTCTTGCTACAGACTTTACTCGTGAAAATCGAAGTGAAGGGAAAAACTAAGATAGTCAGAGCTCTAATAGACATTGAATCGCAGCGCTCTTACATTCTGAAGAGGACTGCTGAAGTAATGGGTTGTGAGATCATCGGATCAGAAACTCTAGCCCAAGTATTGTTCCGAGGTGTTCAAACAAAAAGAGAAGAGCATCAGCGTTACAATGTGACACTTACCAGCTTAAAAGGAGGTAGTTCATGTAACATTGAAGTACTGAGCCAGTCAACTATTTGTGGACCGATTCCTAGGGTTAAATGTGGAGTTGTTCTAGATGAACTAAGAGGAATAGGAATACTGCTATGTGATGTAGGCGAAGGACAACCTGCTATTGAAATGTTAATTGGTGCCGATTTTGCAGGAAGACTATACTCTGGAAAATGCCACCAGTTGCGAAACGGACTTATTGCGATGGAGACCTTGTTCGGATGGGTTGTCATGGGATCAATCTCTAAAAAAGGAAATTATACTAATAGCGCCAATGCAGTAACTACTCTTATTGTCAACAGCCTCAGACTACCTGACTTATAGAATCTGGATGTACTCGGAATAAGGGATCCTTGTGAAACTAAGACAAAAGAGGAGATGGATATCGCTGTATTAGATCACTTCAAAGAGACAGTTACCGTAAATTGCGAAGGCAGGTATGAAATTAATCTTCCATGGTTGGAAAACAGAGGAGATCTTGGGATGAACAAGGAAGTTGCAGAAAGAAGATTAGCAAACATGACTACAAGATTGAAGTCTGATGGAAGGTACTCGGGATACGACGAAGTGTTTAAGACATGGTTAGAAGAAGGTGTCATTGAAGAAGTTCCTAAGGAGGAACTTAATAACCCTGGACATTGCTTGCCACATAGAGGAGTCTTCAAAAACTGCTCCACAACGAAGATCAGGCCTGTTTTTGATGCTTCTTGCAAAAGGAAGGGAAACTTGTCGCTCAATGATTGTTTGGCAAAGGGCCCAAACTTGTTAGAGTTGATTCCTTCAGTACTAATGCGTTTTCGAGAAAAGGAAATAGGGGTTATGGCTGATATCAAGAAGGCTTTCTTGCAAGTGTCTGTCTGCAAAGAGGATCGTGATTATTTGAGATTTCTGTGGTGGGCAGATGATGACGACGAGAAGATGGTAGTTTACAGTCATTGCCGGGTTGTATTCGGACTAAACTGCAGCCCATTTATTTTGGGAGCAGTAATCAACCATCACTTAGACAATTGTTCCCCCGAGTTAAAAACTGTGATGGAGAAACTCAAGATGTCGTTCTACGTGGACAATTGTTTAACTTCAGTAGACACTATAGAAGAGATGAATGATTTCATGCGAGATGCTTTGCAAGTCATGGCTGAAGCCAAATTCGACTTGAGAGGTTGGGAGCACACTACCTTGGCAACAGAAGAAATAAGTTGTGAGTCATCCATGGTACTTGGTTTGTTATGGGACAAGCAGAAGGATTTACTGTTTTGTGCTGTAAGTGAAGCAGAATTTTCAGAAGAGCATGTTACCTGAAGAATGATTTGGTCATTGACACAGAGGGTATTTGATCCAATAGGTTTCTCTTGCCCAGTCACGCTAATCCCCAAGCTTTTGCTACAAGAAAGCTGGGAAAGGAAATTGAGCTGGGATGCAGATGTACAAGATGACTTGAGATTGAAGTTTCTTAAGTGGGCGAAAGACTTACCAAGATTACAAGAAGTAAAAATTCCAAGAGGTTTATCAATACCAGGAACGTCTGTGAAGTGTAGTCTACATGTATTCTGTGATGCCAGTCGGTTGTCATATGCGGCTGTGGTTTATCTAAGAAGTAAAAGTGAAAATGGAATAGTATGCATCCAGCTGGTACAAGCTAAATCAAGAGTTGCTCCATTAAAGAAATTCACAGTCCCGCGATTGGAACTGCTGGCATGTTGTATTGGAGCACGACTTGCCCGGACAGTAAGGGAGAGCATGGCATTGGTAGATGTGCCTGTGTATTTTTTGAGTGATTCGTCTACTGCTCTATCATGGATCGCAAAAGGAGAGCCATTGCGTACCTTCATTAACAACAGGGTCAGAGAGATACTGTCAATCTCGAATGTTGGAGATTGGAGGCATATTCCAGGTAATCTTAATCCAGCTGATCTCCCATCTCGTGGATGTTCAGTGGACACTTTGTTGAATTCAAGATGGTGGGAGGGTCCTGATTGGTTGCGAGCTAAAGAAGATGCCTGACCAAGATCTGAACCCCTGCCCGGTATCATAGACTCCAATGGTGATGGAGACATTGAAGTTGTCTCTACTTTAACTTCTATCAAAGAAGAATGGTATCTGACCTACTGTTCCAGCTACCGGATGTTGTTAAGGATAATGGCATGGATTTTAAGATTCAAAGGGAATGTACAAGTAAAACCAGAGGATCGACAAAGAGGAGAGTTGTCCGCGAATGAAATAATATCGTTGGAAAAGGTAGTAGTGAAGATGGTGCAGAGGGAAGCATTTCGACAGAATAAGTTAGGGTTAGTTGACCTGAAGACATAGTGTGTTTTTGAAGAAGGAGAGAATATTTTACGAGTTCAATCGAAGCTAACTACTCACAAGGACACAGAGAACTACAGGTACCCAATGATCTTACCTAGTAATCACAAAGTGACCAAACTTTTGATTCTTGAGGAGCATAACAGGATGGCTCATGCAGGAACTCAGGTTCTCTTGGCCAAACTACGTGAAAAATTTTGGATCCTAAGAGGTAGACGAACTATTCGTAGCATCCTCCTAAAATGTGTGAAGTGCAGGAAACACGAGGCAAAAAATATTGAAACAGCACCTGTCGCCCTACCTGAAGATCGAGTGAGAGATGCATCTGCATTTGAGGTTGTAGGCATTGACCTGGCAGGGCCACTGATGCTTCGAGATGGTTGCAAAGTATGGATAGTGCTCTTCACTTGTGCAGTGTATCGGCCTGTGCACTTAGAGCTAATTATGTCCCTCAGTACAAACAGTTTTATTCTCTGTCTGCGCAGGTTTGTAGCCCGGCGTGGTAGACCCAAGACTGTCTACAGTGACAATGGAACTAATTTCACAGGAATATTTAACTCGTTGTCGACACTCGATCGGAAAATGATTGAATATGAATTTGCAATGATGCAAATCCTATGGAAGTTCATTCCACCCACAGCACCCTGGTGAGGTGGTTGGTGGGAATATATGGTGCAGTTGCTAAAAAATTGTTGCGACGCACATTAGGCAAGGCCTCACTAAGTTATGAGGAAATGCTAAGTGTTTGGTGCGATTGTGAGGCCACAATCAGTTCTAGACCCCTAACCTACTTGTCAGATGATTCGAAGGACCTGGCGCCGATAACTCCAGCTATGTTCATTCAAGATGTGCAAATGGTGGGAGTTGCTGACTTGGACAGGTTGGATGAAATTAACTTGTCAAAGAGATTTCGTTATCTGCAGTTTATCAGGAGCAGCCTCAGAGAGAGATTCCGTACAGAGTATTTGGGTCAGTTGGTACAACGTCGCAAAAAACAGGGGTGCTACAAAGAAATCCTAGAAGGTGATGTAGTTCTCATCGGCTGTGACGGAAAAAGGAGAATTGAATGGCCCTTAGCTATAGTGATAAAGGTGTTTCCAGGCAAGGATGAGAGGGTCAGGGTGGCACGTGTGAGGACCATCTCAGGTGAAATGTTGAGACCAATACAACGACTGTACCCTCTAGAGATTTCAGAACCTGTGAGTGTTGCAGAGAAAAGTGGGAAATCAGATGATCCTACTGATGGAAAAGGGATGATAGTCACAAGAAGTGGTAGAATTATAAGGTGTCCATCAAGATTTTACGATTGACTAACGACTGAACTTTGTGATAACTTTTGAGATATGTGATTTGATTCAAGAGAGAACATTTTCTGATATGTTTTGATTGTTTAATCCCCAATCAGAAGGTGGGAGGATGTTGGAAACGATAACAATATTTATTTGTAGTCAAGGTTTAAAATGTAATTGAAGTGCAGAGTCTATTCTGATATGAGCTCTATGGAGAAACAGCAAAAAAAGTTTGTTTTTTTCCTGATGTGATAATAAATAGGAGAAATATATATATATTGTTTTCATTTATCAATGCAGTGAGTTCCTGGTGTGAAGCGACCAGCCTGCGCTTGGGGTATAGTTTTTCAATTAGTCAGTTGTATTTCTAGAGTCTCTACTGTTGCTTACTTGTTTGCATAAATTAATGCTAGCCAGTGTTACTGACACTTCAGAACCAAGAGCTGGTCAGCCTGGTATCAGTTAGGTGTAGGGTAGGGTTGATGCATTTATTAATGTCAAAAACCCCA
>PNEQ01004058.1:0-12699 GCA_003012365.1 Medauroidea extradentata
GGCTCAGCTCACGCAACTCTCCACCCGGCAGACGGCCGGGAGGAGGGGAAAGGAGGGGAGGAGGCACGAAGGCGGCCGACCACGGCCGAGCGTAACCGAAGCACATTCTTGACGTCGGGAACGGAGAGGGGGGGGGGAAAACGTCTCGAGTTCATTAGGACAACACACGGCGGCTCACAGATTCAAATTCACCAATCTTTGGAGAGAAGGCAGAGTCAATGTTTATACATTCACAGCTTGTTATGTATGAGGACTGGGCGGAAAGGCCAGTACACACTATTTGCGTTGTTGTTAGTCAGGGTTGTGTCGTCGCGACCGCGAGCTTAGCATAATTGGGGTATATGTCCCTGTAGCCTATTTGTTAATTTTGGAGCGCGTGCGAGTTGCTTATTACCTCTATAATATTTCTTGTGACGAATTTAACTTTTCACTTTTCAGCAGCTTATCGATATTGTGTATTTTAGTCATGCCCAATTTGATTTCAGTTGGGATGTTTTTTGTAACTGCTCACTTGTACCTGATTTGGATTGATAATACACGCTATTTTTGTAAATAATCTGGATTAACTTTCTTAGTAGCTATTTGATGTATCTGTGTTGTTGTATTTATGGTAGTGTTGTGCGTTCACTCTTGGGTGGGTGTGTCGAGTGGTATTGTGCCTTGGTGTGAGCCTTGCTCGGCCAAGATTAGCAGCCTGTGTTTACAGTGCATGCGTGAGATGCGGTCACACACTTATGATGAAACTGTATTTATAAAATACTGAGGTTCCCAATTATGTCTCGTGTGAAAATTGTCAGCATCTGTTCTTAATTGTTTGTGTCTGCACACATGAATGGTTCTAAATAGTCTCTGTGTCCCATTCTCTTCTCTTTCCATACTAGTGATTGTCCTCTTCACTTTCTCTGTCTGTCTTTGTTGTCTTGCTGTCCTATTCCATTTGTGTGTGCTGTTACTTATTCATATGACTGGTCTTTAGTGGGAGAGAGAGGGCAAAATTATGTCTCTTAGTTATGTAACTGCTTCCTCTTTTCTAGGTGTGTGTGTATGTGTGTGTGTGCCAGTTTTTTTTTCCTGGCCTGCCGATATAGACTTTTAACTCAGGGAAGGAAGAAAGAAAGAATGAAGTTCCTGTTCAGGTGTTCATGGCTATTCATTCACCACAGTGTAGTGCTTTTTTTTTTTCCTTCAAATTTTGGAAATACATTCTTATGGTGTCCTTTCTGAAACTACACAAAGAAAGTCAGACAAGCGCTGCTTGGCAACGTTATAGTTGAATGATGAAGCAATGGAGTGCCAATGAGATGTGTGACATATTGCCAATGAGATGTGTGACATATTGCCATGTTGTGTACGTTTATTTTCACCAGTCTGCTGCCCTCCCATTGCATGCTGGGTAGTGGGGAACCTCATCTCAACTTTGGCACAACAAATAACATATGCTATTTATCTTTAACAAAACACTGAGCCTTCATTAACTATACATTTAATTTCTTGTACCTTTAAATTAATTGCAAAAGGAAAATCTTTGTTTCATTGAGAGTGATTTCCGTTAAAAGATAATGTTAAATGAATGTTTTTTTTTATCTGAATTAAAATCAGCATTATGTATTGTACACAACATGTTTTTGCTGCTATCACTTAAACTGTTCAGTTTTCAATCCACTTGTGTGTCGTTGCAGTTGCCCTGTCACTCATAGTTTGTTCCAGCGTTAAAAAATCGAGACATGTCCAGCTATCAACCGTTTGACCACAGAAACATTGAATTTTGTGTAGCCAAGTTGTCAGCATATGTACTTTCGTTATGTAAATAATTACAGAAGAATGTGCTTCCCTGTTTGAAGCATAGGATAAACTAATTACGTAAGAAGTTCTCTGAGCAAGCATGTGCTGCCACAAAAAGACTAATTTATTGTTCGACGAAAGTACCACCAACCTTCTAAATTTTTGTGCTGTACAGTGATAATTCACTGTAGTGAAAATTGATGCTGCAGTTGTCAACTGTAGTTCCACTGTACTTTTCTTAGTTTATATTCGGTTACTGCTGTAAACATAAAATATTTTTAAGTTCTCTTAGAATATTCATGCTCAATTGTTTCAGCTGGATCAAAGTATGCGCAGACAGGAATGTTTGAGGTGACCAAGGCAGAAGACGAACCTCCAAGTTCTGGCAGTCCTCCTCCGTCTCCAGGGGCGGGTGCATCTGCAAAACCGAGTTCTGCATTGCGAGTAACCGTGCCTAGTGAACTACAAGGTGTGGGCTACATTGAAGTTCTCTGTCAGAAAGGTTGGTATCCACCCTATATTAATACAAAGTATTGAAATAGATGTGTACAGTTACAGTTCACTTTATTACGGCCAGCCCTGCAACATGACCCCATTTTGAGGAACCGTGAATAATTTGTCACAAAATGTGAACAGTTTAGTATAATCGTCTGAAAAATGAATTTGTTGCACATTATTCGTAGCGGTGCATTTTAATTCTCTTTGTGTTTGCTTTACTTGAAGATGGCTAGGGAAAGGAAAAATTTGTGAATTCAATGACCTGCATGTTAGAATACTCTGTCGTGTGCATACTCAAAGCCCCTGCTACTTGTCCACCAGCTGCTACTGTCTGGAACAGCAGAAAATGAATGAATAAAAAAATATTAATTATGCATAGGACAGTGGGTTCCAACATGCAGGTCATTGAACTTGGGAATTTTTCCTCAGACTAACTTCCTCAGCTGTTAGCAGTGATGGCCAATAAACTTTGACTATCTCCACTTAAAACTGGGATTTGTAATATGTCCTAGTATTTTGAGTTTGAGTAGTTATCATTACTGTTTGTTGCTATGATATTTTTTTTCTGGATACTGATTAGTAATTCTTTTTTTGTTTTCCTTCTCTGCTGTTAATGATGCACAAAGTTATTTTTTAACCCCCTGGTTGAAATATACATAAATACATGTGTGTACTCTCATACTACAGTTGCCCACGGATGTAAATATACACTTTAAGGAATACTTCCCATAGTACGGACTAGGGATGAACCAATTCAATTATCGATTAACTTTAATCGTATGATTATCAGTTTTCTGTTATTAATTGTTATCTGCGATTATTTTAATTGATTAACCGATCCAGCATGAAAAAAAATCAAACAAATTGAGCAATTGCCTACAATTTACGCTAGCGATAATGTTTTGATATTAGCACCCAGGAAAAAACATAGCAGTGAATGTGGAACGGAAATACCTTTAATACGAAAGTAATTCCACGGTCTCGTAAAATAGTGTTTATGTTTCACACACTTTTCATTTCTTGAAGCAACTTCTCAAAGCCACATGTGTTTGGTAAACGTATTGAGTACGAATTTTTTTTTTGGAGAAATTATTTTTCACATTCTACCAGGTAGAATTTACGAACGTTTGAGAATGACTTTGTGTAACTTTCCACATAACCTTTCCGTGTTTCGCCATTCCTTCATATCAAATATGGCAGACAAACAAGCTACAAGCACTTACACTAGACTCCCGATTTTACGAATACTCACGGTTCCTCTCATCGCATTCGAAAAAACCCTACCTTCGTAAATTCGATAGCGGCTTATTTTTGCCGCCCCACCCCCCCTCATTATCCGAAAATTTTAAAATTGCATTTTTTTCTGCCCAGACTTCCGTAGCGTTTTGCGGGAAATTAATTAACGTAGTAATGTAAACATAAATTGATATCAGTAGCCAGACGTCACACTGTTGAGCGGTACATATGACCGACCCTTGTCCCCAAAAAATGAGAAAATCAAGATTCCCGAATGTCTTCTCTCGAGCGAATAGCCCGACTCCCGTAGCATTTAACGGAAAAATAAAGAAAGTGATAGTTTAAATATAAATTTATATCAATAGTTCGACGTCTTACGATCAAAATAACACAGCTAAACAATAGATATGACCAATCCTTTTCCTAGAAAAATGAGAAAATCGAGATTCCGAGTGTCTTTTCTCGAGCGAATAGACCGAATTCCGTAGCATTTAACGGAAAAATAACGCAAGTGATAGTTGAAATATAAATTTATATCAATAGGCAGACGTCTTACGATCAAAAGAACACCGCTAAACAATAGATATGATCGACCTTTGTCCTAAAAAAAGAGAAAACCGAGCTGTCGAGTGCCTTCTCACAAGCGAATAGCCCGATTTGCGTAGTGTTTAATGGGAAAAAAGTAGGCATTCCTTACTAGTAAAAGGCCCCTGTAAATTATTCACCAAAGAAAGAAGGAATAGGCGGATGTATTTATTCATTGCGCAGTTTTATATAACTTAACGTAAAAACATTCCCTCAACGTTGTTGATGAATTGTATGAGAACGTAGATACTAGTAGCGTGCAGTGCGGACAGATAGCGCAATTGTACGAACGTTCACAAGATGGAGGATAGATAGCGGCACCGTAGCATATACCGACGTTGTTCCAAAAACGCCATTTTGTGACGTTCTTACCTAAAATCGTCGAGAATTACACGTATAAGTGATTGAAAATAATCACTTTCACAGTCAGTATATGCGGTAAAAATAAATTAGGAGTTCCGGGATTACGTAATACACGAACGTCTATTTATTTTCCAAGTTCGACATACCCGGAGACAAATGTTTCTACACTTGGATTATAGGTAGCGCTATTATCGTGCTCACTTGTGAAACGCACGTTTTACTCAAGTAACGCATTGTTTAAGCAAATTATGCGCCAAGTTAATTGTTTTAAGTACGTATGGTGTTAACGCAATAAAGAAAAATATCACGCTATTATTTATAGAGTTCGTGTAAAAAAGTAAACTCATTCGGCGCGAGACGAGAGAGATATAAAACGTCGTGAAACAGCCTAGAAGGAGGCTGTACTATAGTTAAATGAGCAATATGCGCATGCGCTGGACCGTTGTGTCTATAGTACGACCTCAATATAGATCCTAATACGTCGTAGTTGACGGAGACAGGCCGGCCGGCTTGGCACAGGCGGCGGCGCCGCCGCGCGGTTTTCAAAGTGTCACTGTCACATTTTTTAACGGATTTTCGCTATTTTTGTTTTATTTTTAATATTGTAACTTACCAAGTAATAACTGCAACTCTACAATTCATATTTTAATGCCGTGAAATAGATACAGTATGTTTTATTCATAGTCAACATAATTCCGTACAATTTTTTTTGTCATATAATTTTATTATTTTTTGAGGGTTCCTGAGATTGTATTCGTAGAATCGCTACCTTCGTTAAATCCAGGGTTCGTAAAATCGGGGGTCTAGTTGTTTAGCGCCATGACGTCACATGCACACATTTAAAGTGTTTGGTGCGCTGTAAGTGCGAGTTCAGTGCAGTCAACGAGATACCGTGTCAAGGCCGAGTAAAACAAATACAGCGTGTGGATAAATGAGCCAAAATAATAATTATGTATGATGGGGACCATTATTGAAGTTGTATTTATTTACAGATACGAATGTTGACAACCGTGATTGAAGTTGTATTTATTTACTTATAGCGGCGGGAGTGTATTTGTTTGTATGTGAGGTTTTTTATTATTTTTGCAGAATGGGTACACCTAATCATAGTGGAGTGTGGAAATATTTTCATCTAGATTCTGGACATGACGATAAATTTGCAGTGTATAATTATTGTTCCCAGAAAATATCCCGTGGCGGGGCACATGGTAGTAACACTACTTTTACAACTAGCAACGTGTGCTTCCATGTTAAGCGATTTCATATTTCGGAAATGAAAGTCCAAGACAACCAGCTAAAACATAAAACCTGTTCGTCTGCAGGAGTGGTGTCAGTTGATTCGTGTTCTTCTGGTCAGACAAATAAATGTATATCTGTGAAAATCAACTAATACTGCAGCCGACTATATAAGCTTTTATTGAGAATATTATTAATCGGTTAAGAACATAATGGGTTGCATTCAATTTATTTATGCAATCGGTAATCGTAATCAGTTTTTCCATATAGGTTCATCCCTAGTACGGTCTTACATTTACACCCGCATCTCTAAAGTTCATGCTGTTAGTTCCTGCTATCTTGTGGGAGTTAGTGCTCCACTTGGAAATATGTGTAACGTCGTCTACTGTCGACACTACCTTCTAGGTGTGAACTCTGAAAACTATTGAGTCTTACCTGAAATGTTGCAGAATCCTGACATTTTGTAATAAGCTGTAGAAAATCAAACTTGTATAAACATACTCTTTACATTCGCAAACAGTTAAGTTGCAATAGTAAAAATTCAGAAAATGGATTGTACAGAAAACAATGTTATATAATCATTCATATGTACTCATTCAGTTTGATGTCAAGAAAATGTAACCTGAGGGTGAAACCTACATTCTTGGCTATAGTGCTGATAAAGCCACACATTATTAAAATTAATGTATAGTACACCTAAAAGACTACAGGTCTACAAACCAGATCTTATCAACTACAGTCTTTGGAAAATTCTTTTACGGTGATGCGGGTGGGGGTTGTGGTTTGGTGTTAATTTCCACCGGATAGTTCCGGTAAAGTAAAGCTCAATTCTCCTGCGCGACAGTGGCGTGCACAGAACACGTGCCTGGTAGCGCCAGCCCGTTATTGGATAACTGGCATTTGGAAAGAGAGACTAATTTACAGGGCAGTGTGGCTGACAGCCGTGGCATGGTCATAAACACTCCCCGCTCGTCGCCGTAGGTACTTACGCAGGGGAATCTTTTTTGGGCATTCCCCACGCCCTTAGCACAGATAAAGCACCATGAGAAAAACACCCTACGCAATACACTGGGAAAGTGCGGGTTATAGGGTCCCGCGCCCTGAAAGCAGTGAAGCGGCAAGCAAATAAAATATGTACCTCATTGTACGACGCATTTGTTGCACAACATCACAATCCATACACAGTGCAAGCATGGTGGTGCTATAAGTGGTCCTGGTCCTGAGCCAGACCGGTAGGCTACGCTGCATGGAAATCCACCACGTGGGTGAAAGAAGAATTTACGTTAAGCCCCTGTGCGGATGAGCCGCAGGGGTCGAGGGGTACCTCCGGTCCAATGAAAAATTAAATTAAATGTTCCGAGAAGTTAAAATTTACTCTATTGGTATACTATTGGTTCACACAAGTCTTGAAGGACCCAGAGTGACACACGTCGAACCGCCTCGTTCCGACGCTTAGCACAGACTGACGATTCCTTCCCACGCCGGTGACCTCATCTGGCCGAGTGCATGAAGCAACCGCCGAAACACAAATACACTTAAAAACAAAGGAGGCGAAGGCCGGAAACAATTGTAAAATTCTGGCTTGCTGATTAATGTCCCAAATTTATTTTAAGGGAAAGTTTTTATGATTTTAACTTTCTTGAGATTTTAGTATATTTTAAATTTACATGACATGAAAGAAAACTTGACAATACAAAAATGAATTAAATAATTAACTGAACATACAAAACTCTTCAGATGATAATTGAAGGTTAAATTAATTATAACACTTTCAAAATTAAACCTAAAAGACTTGGGCAACAAGGTTGGCTGCACTGGCGAGTCCAACTTGCCCACGAGGCATAGGGGTTTTTGCTACAGTTTTTAAGAATAAACACTACAGGAATTTGAATTATGAATTTAAATGCAAAACAAGGTTACCCCTGGCCTTTGAACACTGCTACCTGTTGGTGGCGTAACCCGCGTTGACGTAGCTAGCACGGGGATGCTTAAATGACATGTGTTCATTCAAAGTTATATTACTGGAGTTTATGTCAATGGGGCACTTTCCTACCAATAAACAGTAGATCTCATAGGCTGACACACACACTGCACGCACCTGGCGTCGCGGGGGTGGCGCCTGGATGCCGCTACCTCTTACGCGCACGTGGTCGGGTGCTTTCCAATATGTGGAGGCGGTACTGCCGCCTCTGCCGTTCCGTATCAGTGGGCGTGGTCCGCACGACGGGCTACGTTGGTAGAGGGACGTGGGTGTCGTGCATCATAGGTACATTTTAATTTTGTTGCATCTTTTGCATTTTTGTGGTGCAGTAATAAAGTTGACCTGCATGTGATCAACTCTACAAAATCAGCACTGTAATTAAAACCTTAGAAAAAATTTTCAAGGCATTTGTTCAAACCTTTTCAGATTGTCTGCATTGATAAAAGCATCATTGTTGGGAAGGGCCGTCTTGGTTTCAAACAGTATACTACATTTAAACGTTTCAGAATTGACTTAAATAATTTGTGCTCTGTGCCTGTAAAACAGGTTACTAACTATATTACATTATTTTTACCGATGCTGACATATATATTGGATTTGGAAGTTCCCTTGGAATATCCTTGTTTAATTGTTGTAACACTAATGGACCAGTATTTTGGTAAAAGATATACGGTTTTTACAGGTAACTGGCATAAGAGTTCCTAAAACATGTAGACAGAGATGTACAAGTACTTACAGAAACAGTACTTGCAGGTTGGAGAACACAAAAAAAAAACAGATGGACGACACATAATTGTGCGGTCGTGACGTTTGACTGGCCAGACCAGCTTCCTCGCGCAGCCTGTGTGCAATCACTGGCTGTTCTTCTAAAGGAGGATGGTGATCAAAGAAAGTACACACTTCCCATTGCGTCTTGCTGCTAGATATTTTCGAACTCCAGTGCTGTCTACTGCTGCTAAGAAAAAAAACAACAGAAGCATGGGCATGCTAAACACTGTATTGTAGAGATGGCTTAATCCCATCTCCCCCATCTATCCAGTGCTTTTTACATACAAGAGTAACATCACAGATGCAAAGCTTCACCAAATTTTCTTTTGTTGACAATGTCATCTCACTGACAATAATGCCACAACCATCCCTTGATTAGTCAGTTCGTCAGCTGCAGCTTGTAGCACTATACCCTACAGTGCAACCCCATTTGACTTCTGCTGAAGGTAACGTCTGTTTACATCATCCTCTAGGTTTGTATCATTTGGTAGTTTCAAACGTTTTCTACGAAATCCTTTTTTTCGATATCTCACTGCAGGACAAAGGCTTATGAATTTTTTTTTTGTGTCAGAGGCAGTTGGTTTTGCAATCCTGAATTCATTGCCCAAACTAGCCACAGAAACACCAGGCTTTAGCCTTTCTATCAATTTTAACTTTTGTGCTACACTTGTCGAAACACCGTTTAGGTGCCGTTGTGATCCACTGTTACCGTCCCTTTTATAAGGACAACCCTGAAATGTTTATTTTGTAGCATATGCCTGCTTTGCTTGCGTAGCCAAAAGGGAAAAATAAGTGTACATAGGTCGGCTTTCTGCGTTGCAAATTTCCACTTGCGCACCTTGTCACCAAACACAGAACTTGCCAGATGTATGGCAAGACTACAACAGGCTAGGTAGCGACGAATAACTATGTTAAGTGGAATGCTGTTCTAAAATATACACTAATAGATTAAAATAAAGCAATCTCAATTATCGTTTGACTCTTACAAAAGAAATTAATTATAGCAATACAGTTTTTTATTATTGTTAGAAATTTGGTTCTGGTTATACAAAGTCTGAGATATCGAAGAATGCTTCTTTGCCTACTGCTTTTGTGAGGTGTTTACCAATAGTAACAATATCGAAAAACAAGACGTATGTACTGTATGTGTACTAGTACGTACTATAGTAATTTTATTTCAAGCCATCATTCAAGGAAAGTGTAAGGCTAGCAAAACAAGGCATGATTTTATTCTATATCGTTTAATGTAAAGGGGGATTTATTGGGTGTATTCCAATTCGTATTCAATTTTATTTTAATTCCCTGCTCCACTGATGTTGTTGTGTATTTTTTAAATACACTTTAATTTGTATGTTGGCACTGAGCTAGCTTACTTGAGGTGACATTGTTTGATGTTGCAGATCAGGAGGACCTGTGTAGTGCTACAATAAACACTCTTGGTCCAAGTCCCACTACTGCCAACCCTGACGTCCACTGGCAACAGAAACTAGAAGCAGCACAGAATGTGTTGTTCTGCAAGGAACTCTTCAACCAGCTGGCCAAAGAAGCTGTTCAGCTGCAGGCGCCTATACCTCACATGGTCGTCGGAAATCAGATCTTGGCCACGGTAAACTGTAATTTTTTATTTCGGAATTTTTTTTTGTTTGAAATAAGTGTAACCCTTGCTATATTTATCATACTAACTTATTGCTTTATTGCCAGGCAAGTATGTGAACCTATGAGTAGCTCTGAAGTGCATTTCAGTTTAAAGAATATGTACTGCCTAACTAACTAGTGAAGGAAGAACGAACTGAACAATGCATGTACCAGATGAAAGTACACTAAACCCCCGATTTTACGAATACTCACGGTTCCTCTCATCACATTCGTAAAATCGCTACCTTCGTAAATTCGATAGCGGCTTATTTGTGCCCCCCCCCATATAAACACAAAATTTTAAAATTGCATTTTTTCTGCAAAGTGTATCTAGGCCCCGACTTCCGTAGCGTTTTGTGGGAAATTAATTAACGTAATAATGTAAACATAAATTTATATCAGTAGCCAGACGTCACACTGTTGAGCGGTAGGTATGATCGACCCTTGTCCCCAAAAAATGAGAAAATCGAGATTCCAAGTGTCTTCTCTCGAGCGAATAGCCCAACTCCCATAGCATTTAACAGAAAAATAAAGCAAGTGATAGTTTAAATATAAATTTATATCAATAGTCAGACGTCTTATGATCAAAAGAACACCGCTAAACAATAGATATGACCACTCCTTTTCCTAAAAAAATGAGAAAATCGAGATTTCGAGTGTCTTCTCTCGAGCGAATAGACCGACTTCCGTAGCATTTAACGGAAAAATAACGCAGGTGATAGTTGAAATATAAATTTATATCAATAGGCAGACGTCTTACGATCAAAATAACACCGCTAAACAATAGATATGATCGACTATTGTCCTAAAAAAAAAGAAAACTGAGCTGTGGAGTGTCTTCTCACGGGTGAATAGCCCAATTTGCGTAACGTTTAATGGGGAAAAAAAAGTAGGCATTCCTTACTAGTAAAATGCCCTTGTAAATTATTCACTAAAGAAAGAAGGAATAAGCGGATGTATTTATTCATTGCGCAGTTTTATATAACTTAACGTAAAAACATTCCCTCGACGTTGTTGATGAATTGTACTAGTAGCGTGCAGAGCGGATAGATAGCGCAACTGTACGAACGTTCACAAGATGGCAGATAGATAGCGGCACGGTAGCATATACCGACGTAAAAATGCCTTTTTGTGACGTTCTTACCTAAAATCGTCGAGAATTACATGTATGTATGATTGAAAATAATCACTTTCACAGTCAGTATATGCGGTAAAAATACACTAGACCCCCGATTTTACGAACCCTGGATTTAACGAAGGTAGCGATTCTACGAATACAATCTCAGGAACCCTCAAAAAATAACAAAATTATATGCCAAAAAAAATTGTAAGGAATTACGTTGACAATGAATAAAACATACTGTATCTAATTCACAGCATTAAAATATGAATTGTAGAGTTGCAGTTATTACTTGGTAAGACACAATATTAAAAATAAAACAAAAATAGCGAAAATCTGTTAAAAAATGCGGCAGTGACAGTTTGAAAACCGCGCGGCGCCGGCGCCGCCTGTGCCAAGCCGACCGGCCTATCTCCATCAACTACGACGTATTACGATCTATATTGAGGTTGTACTATAGACGCAAAGTTCCAGCACATGCGCATATGCTCATTTAACTATAGTACAGCCTCCTTCTAGGCTGTTTCACGACGTCTTATATCTCTCTCGTCTCGCACCGAATGAGTTTACTTTTTTACACGAACCCTATAAATAATAGCATGATATTTTTATTTATTGCGTTAACACCATACGTACTTAAAACAGTTAACTTGGCGCATAATTTGCTTAAACATTGCTTTACTGCGTGTCGTAAAACGTGTGTTTCACAAGTGAGCACGATAATAGCGCTACCTATTTTCCAAGTGTAGAAACATTTGTCTCCGGGTATGTGGAACTTGGAAAATAAATAGACGTTCGTGTATTACGTAATCCCGGAACTCCTAATTTATTTTTACCGCAAATACTGACTGTGAAAGTGATTCTTTTCAATCACTTATACATGTAATTCTCGACGATTTTAGGTAAGAACATCACAAAATGGCGTTCTTGGAAGTGGAACAACGTCGGTATATGCTACGGTGGCGCTATCTATCTGCCATCTTGTGAACGTTCGTACAGTTGCGCTATCTGTCCGCTCTGCACGCTACTAGTATCTACGTTCTCGTACAATTCATCAACGTCGACGGAATGTTTTTACGTTACGTTATATAAAACTGCGCAATGAATAAATGCATCCGCTTATTCCTTCTTTCTTTGGTGAATAATTTACGAGGGCATTTTACTAGTAAGGAATGCCTACTTTTTTTTTTCATTAAACGCTACGCAAATCGGGCTATTCGCTCGTGAGAAGGCACACGACAGCTCGGTATTCTCTTTTTTTTTAGGGCAAAGGTCGATCATATATATTGTTTAGCGGTGTTCTTTTGATCGTAAGACGTCTGCCTATTGATATAAATTTATATTTCAACTATCACTTGCGTTATTTTTCCGTTAAATGCTACGGGAGTCGGTCTATTCGCTCGAGAGAAGACACTGGGAATCTTGATTTTCTCATTTTTTTAGGAAAAGGATTGGTCATATATATTATTTAGCGGTGTTCTTTTGATCATAAGAC
>PNEQ01004059.1:6317-20289 GCA_003012365.1 Medauroidea extradentata
TTTTTTTTTTTTTTTTTTTTGTTATTTTGATCTTGATAACTGTTAACAATATTTGTATTTAATCAACAGCATCTTCAGTATTTTACTAAAATAAGAATTGTAAACTTGAATTTAACGACAGTTACCTCACTTACAAGTCAAGCTGGAATATAAGTTGCAATACATAACCGTCACCATTTTCCACAAGGCTTCACTTCCCAAAATTTTTAGGGTGAGTTTCCGAACATCCTGTACGTCTTTGTTAACAAATGTTTACCTATTCCCATCTCAAAATGGTTGAGGTCATGAACTGGTGTGTCCCTAGATTGCTGTCAGTCATTGGTGGAAGTAGCTCGTAAACTGGACATGCTGGTGGTGTGTGATGATGTGTATAACCTGCTGCACTATGGAGATGAAGAGTACCCACCCAAGAGACTCTTTGCTTTTGACAGAGGGTCAGAAGGGTTCTGTGGAGGGCATGTTGTGTCCAATGGCTCATTCTCGAAGATAATGGGGCCAGGTGTCCGTGTGGGCTGGCTTGAGGTGCCCCCGAGACTGGCCAGTGTGTTACGTGATTCGTGAGTACAGTAGTAGAGTCCTGTGAGAATGTAAAGTATTATAAGGGCTATTAACAAGGGAGCGAGGGGTGCAATCACAGTGTGGCTTGGGACCAAAGGGCCTGAGTCTTATCAGATTTTTAAAAAATGTTTGCGCCGTTTACTATATGTTTTTATAGGTGGTTCTGGGTAAAGTGAGTACTCAAGAAAACCTTGCTGAGGTTCTATTTTCAGCTAATTCATATCTTTCTTCACATAACGCTAACAACGGGAAATGTTTAGCCTCTCTGGGCACGTCACTTGATGTTTACACGTGTAAGATTAGTTGTACAGTCAGTAGGCACCTACATAGTTTGATAAAAAAAATTTATTGATTATATAAAATACAATTATGTAGTGTTTTATTAATTTTTCATTTTGTTTTAGTATTGTTGTATTTAAATAGGAAGATACACTGAACTACATTGCTTAATTTCACTGCCAACCGTACAAGCAGTAAGATTAATGTTGAATTATATGCAGTAATGTCTAGTGATATTTTTTCGAGCGTTAAATTTTTAGTGCTTACGTAATCCGTAATATCTATACAGGAGATCTCAAATATTGTCTTATTTGTTAGTAGTGTTTGTTGTTAAATATAATTGAGTTTAATGAAAATGTATTTTAAAAGGGGAACAGTGTATTTTGTTATTTGGAATGGTATGGGGCCACAAATATTTAATTTACCTGTTATTCTGTTGATGGCCTTGAGTACCACTGTAGTTAACGTAGTTGGGAACTAGCATTTATAATAAAGAACAATGAGGTTTTACTATGTGCATGTTTCATATTGTTTTTATTGTACAGTACCTGTAATGTCCATTTTTTTTTTGCAAATGATATTACAGTGGAGTTTCACTAGTCCAACATAATTTGGACCAAGGATCAGATTTTTGGTTTGACTGGAATTTTTTTAAATGCAGTATTGATCTGAGAATTCATTGTTTACTATAATGTAGAACTTGCTATAAGTCTGGATGTATGTGCATGCCACGGAGTGATAGTGGGTGGGGACTAATGCTTAGAGTGTTACTGACTGATTGATGAGCCATGCACAAGCACTCTCTTTTCTGGAAGATAAAAATAGAAGGTTTGAAGCATTTAGTTAGACAAAGATGAAAGCGCTACTAAATGTCGATGGATTTTGGTATAGGGAGAGCCATGCTTATTGATTGGAAGAAAAATTGGTCAAGCTTGAACAGTTTGGTGCTTTGTCATCAGAAAAAGTTGACGAACATCAAAACTATCACAATGTGACAAAGCCAATTTTTTTTTTTTTGTAGTTTTCAGAGAGGTGGACAAGTACACCTATGAGTGGAACGTTTATTCAGGAGAAGGCTTTACACCTCAATAAATTATTAAATTTTGAAAGTTCGTTGTTCATTGTAAGCATCTGCTAGTTGGTCAGATAGAAGAAATTGTATGGGATTCGTCAGTTGACAATCACTGGATGGCAATCATCAGCTGATTTCCCTGCGGCTGAAGAATACATAAGCGAGTAGGCCGATCTAATATCAACAGGAAATTATTGTCATCAAAATGTCGACAATGATAATAAAACCTGCTTAAATTTCCAGGCATTACCAACAAAAATTCAAGCATCCAAACAAGAAACTTCAGCTTCTGACTTCAAAATGAACAAAGAACATATTTACTGTAAGGGAATGTAGTAATGCTGAGGAAACCTTTAGTGGTCATATGAAAATTTGCAAAACCTCGAGCATTTTAAATGTTAACATGAACACGCTCTGTCACAGGAATCAAAATAAGGAATGGATAAATGGGAAGCTTCGTAAATAGTGGTTTCACCTACAGTATGTTACTACTCTGACACGTTTAAATGAAGAACATGGTTTGCTTTTTCGAGCACTGCTCCATCTTATCCAGATGTGAGTAAACTATCTAGTAGAAAAATATGCTCAGTTCTCAGCCCCCCCCCCTTCCCTGCCACCAAATGTTACTCCTTTAAAGTGTAACCAATGGATAAGACAGTATTACAAAATATAAAATTGCCTATAAATAATTTTGTAGAACCCTTATAGATGACAGTGACAGTTCACTGTCATGCTTAAAAAATAATTTTTATAAAGTAAACATGAAAAGATGTATTGTACTGGGTTCCCGGAACTGTGTAACTGAGCATTGCTCGAGGAAATTGTGGGAAAAGATAGCTGACGATTGCATACATTGAAAAGTCCAGAACAGGAAAGTGATGTAGAAATTACTCTTCAGCTTGTTCAATAAATACCTGGGTGTGAGAAGGCAAGTGAAAAATGACATCAGTGAATAGATGGCAGCAGATAGTGGAAGTCATGAAAATCTAACAGACGAGGAAATAGTGGTTGCTGTTACACGGCAAGAATCCGAGTGTGATGTGGACAAAGCAAGTGGCACTAAGGAGCAACTTTTGTCACACACTGATCTATTTGCTGCCCTTGAACTTCTATCCTATGTTGAGCAACAGACTACTTCTACCTCAGCTGATGTGATGTCGATGAGATGGTATCACAATATTGTCAGCCAACTGGTTATATCTCTCCTTCAAATGAAACCTACCAACTTTAATAGAAGTCTTAACAACTAATATTTTTGCAAGTACATTATGTATGTACTGTAAATAATACTGTATGTTCAAGATTTCATACACGTTGTAACATATTGTCTCTTAATTATTGTGATGGAAAACAGCAACAGTTAAAATTTGTTTAATTATTATTTTTCCTTGCACACTTGTTCGGATTATCCTGAAAATAGGATTTATAAGGTACGGATTAGGGGGACTGCACTGTATGTACATTTTATTGTTTGTGTATGACTGCACAGAAATTTTCAAGCTGTGCGTAGTTACATATTCTCTGTACAAATCATTGTGTAAGAAGTAATTTCTCAACTAAAATATTAGCTTCAAAGATAAGTAAAATATATACTGAGATACTTCTGCTGAAAATAGGAAAGAAAAAAAATTGGAAAATAAAAGTCACAGTGAAAGGCAGAATTGTGAAGGTCACCAAAACCTATGTGCGTATGGAGAAGGGATGGTTTATGCCTGCCAGATGTTGATCTTAAAATAATGCTTGTAGGTTGGCAGCACCACATCAAAAAGTACACATGCATGAAGAACATGCCTGCAGAAATTGGTACTTTACAGTTCATGATCAGGGCTTATTGTTTTGCAGCCATAAACTGTTTGCTGATTATTATCAATGTAAGCACAGGAATATGCTTAGAAACGTAAATATATACAACATAGAACTTTTTGTTGCTGTAGTAAATATTACTTCAGTCAAAGAACGTACATAGTTCATTCAAATACGTCTTGTTGAGGAACCCATTGGTTATAATGATTCCTTTCAGAGCACAAAGGTTTTATATAGTTATGTGTTCTGATTCAACAGGAAGAAATATGCAGGCACACTGAATCATATTCGAGTTGGGAAGGGGTACTAGGTGGAACTGAATAATTTTTTTAAGGGAGGGGGGGATCTAACATACATAATTGTTCTGGCACCAGGGCCATAACCAGAAGTGCGGGGTCCGGGGACCATCCTCTGGTGGGAAAATTTCATTTTCTAAGTGCAAAATGGTGGTATTTAAGTTGCTTTTAAACCTAGATATACAATATACAGTGGGTAGAATACTTAGTGTTTTTAAAGGTGTAAATAATTTTATGTCGTGAACTTAAGAAAAAAATATTAAAATTATTTATATATTCAGCACATTTGAGCACATTTGTCCAATTGTCTGTCTGTACTGAAATTTATTTAGCAGCAATTTTTGTCAGCATATCAGTCATAGAAACTTACAACAGAACCAGAAAAAAAATGCTTGTGCAACCAATCACTCCTAATAGTTGACATGCACTAAAATCACGAACTACTTAATAACCTTACTGTTTTGCAAACATTTGAGTTTGTATGCAAACTTTGTTTAAATTTGTGCAATAATGTAACATAATTCAACTGTACTGTGGAATTTCCTGAATTCACTTGCTATTAATATCTCTAAATACATAATACAGCATTAGATTAAGCAAGCAATTTAATCTAAATTTGTCATTATCTACGAAAATTAAGTTATACTGGTGTGCACAAAGACGTTCAAGAAAGAATTCAAACGCTAAAATAAAATACTAATTCTGTACATGTTTGAAAATAATCTTTACTGACTGAAAATATATTTTACAAATTAAAATAATCCTTTGTTGGTATTTATACCTGCTACCAAACATTTAATCTCTATTCGACTATTAAAGGGAAGAAAAAACATGAAGTGTGTTTTTTATTATTCCTTCATATCTAGCAAACTCTTCAAGATATACGTATTGTTTGTTTTTGCTTCAAAATGATGATTACATAAATCCCTGAAAAGAAGTTTAAGGATTTGTCAAAATTCGACTCCCATGAAATGGAAAGGGATAAGACATGGTTTATATGAATTGTTTATGTAGCTGGAACCGAATGGGCTACATTTGTGATTTTTACACCACTTGGATGCTTATATAAATGTCTAAGATGGGATTTCAGGATGTTTCAAAATTTGATACTTCAGGGGGTGAAAAGCTGTTTTCGATTATTCCTCCATATCTATTGAGATATTTAAGTAATTTTGGCTTCAGGATTATGAGTTGCTTTCGATTCATAAACAGTATATGTATATTGTGAGCGACACCATTAAAATTTTAGACATTGATGTCGTTTTTGTTTAAGAATTATGCTACTTGAATGCCTGGAAAGTAATGTCACAATTTTGAGGTATTCAACACCTATGGAGGTGAAAAATGGTGTAAGAGATGAAAAGTGTTTTCAATGAATTGTTGATATAGGTATCTTGGACCCAGCAGACTACCATTGTGTTTTTCAAGTCTATGAGACACCCATAAAATATTCTAACATGTTACTAAAGAGTTTTTATAATTTCAGTCTCTAAAAGGGTGAAAATACATGGAAAGTGTTTTAGAAATATTTTCTATATCGTTAAAATAATTTGAGCTACAGGTAAAGTGCACTTTATGATCCATCGACAGCGAGGTCATTAGAGACAGTGACACACAACTTGGTACTATGACAGGAGTTAGGAGAGGAGTCGACCATGGCCTTTGTTAAGAAACCATCTCAGCATTCGCTTGGAGTGATTTTGGGAAACCATGGAAAACTGAAATTAGTATGGCTGGTTTGATACCCAAGTCCTCCTGAATGCTAGTCCAACACATTACAGTTGCGCCGCCTTGCTTAGTCATTCGAGATATAGAGCTACTTTTCCTTTTTTGATGATGATTATGTAAATGGTTGTAAACATATTTCAGGATATTTCAAATTCAAACTCTCTAGGTTTAAAAATTTTTCTTAAATGGATTGTCATCAATTTAGCTATGACTACGTGTTATCTTCTTGATTTTCAGTTCAATTAAATACTTTTACCAATGTCTGTCTACAATATGTGAGATTTTTCAAAATTCAACCCCTAAAGGGACTAAAAGATGTAAAATTTGTTTTCAATAGGCCAGTGATATCTATCTAAACAGTTGAAATATCAAAGTGTTGTTTGCTTCAGAGTGATTTATGCGGAAATATCTAAAGAAAAGTTATATACGTTATTTACTGGATAAAATAACTTTAGGCATATTACCAGAAAGGGGGGTGGGGACTTGGTTTGCAAAATTTCAATACAGACAATCCAGAAAGCAAGTATGACCAACGATAAATAATTTAAACTGTGATTACATTCTGCAATTCTATCTAGATGTATTGTCGTACAACCTTTATGTATCTTGAGAATGAATATTTTATTTATTGTATAGTATTTTTTTTCATGAATACTTTCGACGTTGCATGGAGCTGGCTGCCTAGAGTTCATTTTGCTCATCTCTATTAAACACTGCGTACGCATGTGCAATGATAAAATTCACTGAAGTCACTGAAAACAGTTCTCCCTTTATGCAGAAGATGGTCTGAATATAAGTTATAACTTCCACCCTTCCTCATTTTACCCCATGGTGGGTGGAAAATTTCCACCACAGTCAGAAGGATATAGGTATTTTGATTTTGACAGTAGAGTACGGGTAAGTCACTAAAATTAATAAAAAATACAAGTAAGTTCTTATCTCATAATTAAAATTGCTTTTCAGTAACTCAAATTTAAGGGGGTTCAAATGATATATTGTACCCCACCCCCAAAATTTGGTTGGGACAATGTACCATGTACCCCCTGTTCTCGTGCCACTGTTGATATATGGAGTTAAGTAAGTGAAAAATTAATTAAAAAATTGTCCATGTTATGATTATTTATTGCCAGATGACGATAGTACTGTAATATATGCACATCCAAAATAGTTAAATAATAAATGATAAATACATATTAAGATCCAGCTCTAATTAGATGTACAAAAATAAATCATGAATCATCACTGACAAAGTATTCGTACATGTATATTCTATGTTGGTACCTATATTAAAGTAAATGTATTGTAACTGATGCTAATTTTTTTTGCACAGAGGAATACTGAAGAGTGGGGGTGGAGTTAACCAATATATGTCCGGTGTATTTGCAAGCATATTAGAACTGAGGCTGGAAGAGCAACATCTTAATTTTTTGATGAAGACTTGCAAGGTGAGATGTATAGACATCATGTGTACATTCATATATTTAGTACTGTAGTTTTTGTGCATTTGTTACATACTCAATTCTGGATGAAGTGGGTCCATTGTTCTTCCGAGCACTAGTTTTCCACTACAAATGGTTGTCTTACAATTTCTTTTATTGGCATTGATTGAGTGGAGAGAGTTGTTTTGGTGACTGCTTAACATCGAGGCCTTGAGCTCTCATAAGGATGATGTGAAGATTGGAAGGGTGAGGAAAACAAGAGTGCCCTGAGATAAGCCCTTGGTCGATTGCAGCATTTATTATCTACATTCTTAGAAATTACAGAATTTCTGGTAGTAGCCAGTTGCTAGTTTATTTCCAAACTTGAGTAATTTATAGAAATTGCTGCTATTTACAGTCTCCTGAAGGCATCAGCCAGTATTTAACTTAAGACATTAGACCTTAAGTGTTGTATCTATGTTGATATAGTTGTAGCTAGGTACACACAATTATGATTGATAGTTTTGAACAAAACTTCAGGAATAAGGAAGAGAAAATGCACTGTATATAATCAAGTATCAGAAAAGACAAAAATTATGTTTGGCGTGTGTGTCGAGCTGCAAAGGTTTTGATGTAACTAATTCACTGAAAAAGTGTTGTTAGCAAAAAATATTTTTTTTACTTGTTTACTTCAAATCATCACTACCCAAGAGATGTTGTGACATGCAAATATGACCACCACTATAATTACGTACAGTATTCTTAATTCATCTCAATTAGTGTAAGTAGTAATTATTAGATAATCCTGTCGTGTGACCATTATATTTCCTCTGTATTGCCTTTCAATACAGATGAAACAATTCTCAGGGAGCTATGATCATTATTATTTATTTTTTTGTAATAAAACAATGCAAATGTATGAGATTCAGGTAAGTCTGGAGAAGGTAGCGAAGGAAAGAGAGAAAAGCAAGCCTATAAGAATGAACCTACAGTAACAAAACATGATAAAGAATTTATAATGATAGTTTGTAATACAAAGTAATTGTAGGAATATATTGGGTAAAGAAAATGGTGAGCTACTACTGCCTCTACAGGCGGGGCTGTTGTAGAGAATCTCCTTCCTTATTGGCACATAGAACCAAAGACTGGGAATCGTAGCTGGGTTTTGGCGCCAAGGGAAAGGACATGCTAAGGAAGAAGTTGTATTTGCAGAACATGAAAGAACGTGGATAGAGAGACAGCCAGACATTGGGCCATAAGGTGGACCATCACATGATGCAGTGCAGTTAAGCCATGTTTAAGTTTTGTTCGAAATTATGACTTTCTTGTTATATGAAGTAGAGAACTACCGTGAAATTCAGCTCAGTTTTTATATGCATCAACGGAGTTAATTTTTTGCTAAGTGTTTAATAAGTTAAGGCTGCTGGCCGCTCACAACAACAGGTTAATCCTCCCCAATAATTAAAGGAATAACTGAAAAACTGATAGTATCGGAAGTGCAATCATTCAGTTTATAGTTACGACAGTACAAAATTGTCCAAGTAAATTACCCGTATTAGCCCAAATATAAGACGGCCTAAAAAATAAGACGACCCCTCCTTTAAAGGTAGTGCTACAATCGAAATAACCAAAACCATACTCATAGCTATTGACACATCCATAGCCGTTACTAAAACTCCATTTCACAATCAACATAATACAACTGGATGTTTTGATTTATGAACCAATAAGATTTTGTTTCACGAACGGGAAAGTTTTTCGGCAACAAATGACAATTTGCCAAGCATTTTGTTTCTTGTGCTGGTCTTTATAGTCTGCATTTGTTTTGTCATACAATATCGGTAGGGGCTCCAGATGTGCAATTAAAATAGAATCAAAATCATTGTTCAACATTGTGTCGCCCTCATGTATACCAATATATGAATAAATAATAAACAAACGAATAGCGAATACCGGAGTCAAATGTATGTTAAAATCTGTGACCGCAAGTTTACATTTATTTACTTGAACTTGACTAGTTAAGTACTCTATGTGGATTGTGATTGGCTGTGCATAGTGTCTTGCACAGGAAAGATAAAAGTTCGCCATCTCGCCATGCAACTATGCGATGGTAATCGCTATTGGTATTTTTATACATGACTGTGATGCACGCCATAGTTCTACAGGTAGTTAACTGTTACTGTAATTGGTATTACTGTGGATATTTCGATTGTAGCGCGGCTGATTTCGATTTCAAAACTTCTAATATAAATAATGAGTTAGCTGGTGCAGTACTACGTTATAACTTACGCTTTTGTATTTAAAACGTTAAGGGGTATTGATCCCTACCACCTTGGATTTGTCTGTTTCTTCTCGATAACTTCTGTTCCAGTTGATGTATCAAAATATTTTTGTCACAACAAGGTATAGAAACGAACTTAATAGATTTTCTGTAATTGCTGGAACCATAATATATTCATTATTTTGCAACGGGAAACAGCTGAACAGGAAAAATTGCTTTATTTACGGGAGCGACTACAGAGGCCGCAAAATTAACAGAAACAATGCCATATGTATTCCAAAAAGTGAATGAAACTATAAACTATGCCTTGTCAGCGTGAAAAAAGTAAAACAATGTGTCTATTCCGTGATTTATAAGAAAAACCATAAAACCGATCAGCCAGGGATCAATCCCCCTTAACTATCCAAGCAATATGCAGCGTGCATTACAATGTATATTAGATTTGTATTTGTAATAAGAGGAACTTGTAAGACTTTTTGGTGACTTAACATTGCAGTAGACACAATTGTGGGTGTCATCAATGTATCATTAATTTATTAGTACCCTCGTACTATTTTAAAGGATGATAATATATGTGTGTGTGCAGGAACGCATGATGCGAGTATGCAGCATCCTGTCCAAGAACCTTCCTCCTGGCTGCTCATTCCTACAGCCCCAAGGAGGCTACTTTGTGTGGCTCAAACTACCAGAGAATATTGACTGTGTTGAGCTAGCCATGTGGTGCCAGGACAATTACAAGGTGGCTGCTATTCCTGGGAACAGGTTTTCTGTCACTGGAAGCTTCAGAAACTGTCTACGAGTAGCAATTTCTTTCCACGATATTACAGTTTTAGAAGAGGCTGCTAATAGATTGTGCAGTGGAATTGGAGATTACTTAACACGCCACAGATGATAGTGGACCTTTTTAAGGGTTGGTTTTCTTTTAATATTACAGTAATTATATGTAGTTTTGAATTTGTACATACAGTATATTGCCTATACAAACACTATTGGCCCAACATTATTTTAAAAGTATATAAGCTTCTTACAATGGATTAATAATGAAAATTCTTGTATAATTTTGATTTCCTCAATTAAATTTCCACATTTTGTATTTAATAAATGCTGATGGTTATTAAAGAAACTTATGATACTGGAATAAATGTGTGGATTGTGGCTTAACATTATTATTTCATTTCCTCTTGGTGTTTTTCAGTAAGACTATTTTCAGTGAAGATCGTTTAAATAATCCATAATAAAGAAGTCATCAAAATTTTTAAAAAATTTGGTTTTCTTGTTTAAGTTATTTGAAGAGAATTGACACAAATTTTCAGCATTCAAATATGGTTTTTTTTATAAATGGATAGCGTACTTTCTTGTGAGGGCCATAAGTCAATGTGATCATAGAGCACACCACCATGCTACGAGTTACTTAATTTATGCATTATCAAAACATTTCACTATCACTACACATTGCACTGCAGTTGTTCGTGTAGTTTTATTTAAGGAAAATAGAATTCCTGGAACTGATAAAAAGCATGTGTGCTATACACTAGGATATGCTACATGTGAGTATATATAGTGTGCCTCATTTTATCACCTGACTACTGGAAACCTACGTGAAACATATACACTGTATACTTTCATTTTTACAAGCGAGAAGTATGGGTAGACTATTTTTAAGGATACACTTAACATTTGTATGTATTGTGCAACATAAAAATTTATTTCAAAACAAGTAGTTACATATATGTAATATGAAAACTTATAATGTGTGCTTCAGACTTTACATGATAATGTAGACTAAAACTTTTGCATCTTGTATTAGCTGCCCGAAATTCTGTAAACACAGAATTTCCTCTAACCATTTATCTTTCCTCAATCTTTATTGCCTTTGTCCCTAAAAACATGGTGCTAAGCTAGCTCCATAGTGTGTCACTGTATTTAAAACTTATATTCAGCTTTTTTTGTTTATGGTTCTACAAACTGCAAAGTAGAAAATAACTTTTTGCTCCAAGGGGCTGAGTACGTAACATGTGGTTCACTTAATGAAAGTATTCCATAGTCTTTACGAAAACAGACAGACTTGTGGTACAAAAATATTAGTTGCACATGTGAATATGTTGTGTGTGTTGGTCGTAACTCTAATACATATTAAATTAATCGCAACACCAGTAAGTTCAACAATCATTTACTATACAGTTTAATACACACTAGCTACTAATTAACTTAAGTAAATTTAAATCACGCTGTTGAACATTTATTACTACTCAATGAAAATTGCAAGCATATGGGTGATGTGATATTTGGAACAAAATGAGCTTACCTGCAGAATGATTCTCTGGACTTCCGAAATTTCATAATGCTGACTGTTACTATAGTATAGCGGATGGTAGTTTCACATCAAAATTTTCATTTCAGACTTTCGTAGATTTTTTTAATGAAATAAGATAATTGGCTACAGTTATTTCATGACAATAGCTAAGGGCGATAACGATTCTGGAATATCGTCATAACCTTATGCCAAAATATGCTGATATGCTGATTGGTTTACGCCTCATAACTAAGTTTCTTATGTTGGTGGCAACTTTCAGTTGGCAGTGTGCAAATATAACTTACATAGAAGCCAAAAAAACAGTGGCCAGCCCATTATTAAACAGTGGATTCTTGGTTTCTGTATATTATGGAACAATTATGTCCAGGGCTAGGGATTAACATGTTAAAATAAAGGTGGCTCAGTCTTTTGAACCTGCATATAAACCATCATCTTGGTGTAGCCCACATTGCTTTAGGATCTTTTATGCAGTTTTTACATAGACCTGAAAATTACACAAGCAAATAAGTTTATTTTCATTTGCAAAATACACTCAAAAACCTGCAATAATAAATTTTTTACCACATTTTTCTTCCTGTAACACTATTCTCTTCTCAATGCAGGAAACTGATTTTGTCCGAAAGTGGAATCTTGGAAAATGACCGAACTCCGATTCCGAGGTATGTAGCGCCCTTAATAGATTGATGGTTGGGTAGACATGCAGTCATCACAGCAAAAACAATTGGTAGTCTGTGGAGGGAGCAGAGATAAAGTTCTCCTTTCTTTTGAGCACCTGTACATACAATCTAAACGAGAAAGGCGGTACTGACTTTTTGTTTAGCACGTAGATTAGCAGTAGTTGTTGGCAGTGACTGACTACAGCAAAATTTTTTTTGCCACTTTTAGCTTATTTTCAAAGTACGAGGTCGCAGAAAACTGCTTAACCACTGTGACACAAGTGTAGACATGGAAGAGACGAACAGGGTTGAACTGGTTGGGTCCTTTGAAAGAATAGAATTAACCTTACTACAAGGCAAAATGGTCCAGTTGGCTACACTGCTGTGCAGTAGCGACCAGGTATGCCAACAGCTTTGCAATAAATCCAGGTAGACCAGGCATAAAATCAGGTGCGTAGGAAGCAAATATTTTGGTGGAGGGGGGGCAAAGTACTGATTATTATACCTGCGAATAAAGGAGGGGTCCCTTGGGAAAAAATATTTGGATTACAGTGTCAAATGATGGTATCTAAGCATTTTTTATATATCTACATATAATGTGCTGCTTGGTATTTTTGCGTTATGCACATTTGTGTTGTGAAATGTAGCATTCATGTGTCAAAATGTTCAGTTTTATGTCATATCAGGACTCGAACCAGCAGAATATCTCACTCAGCAACCAGAATAACTAATGATGACCTGATTTTGTGACTAACTAGATGACATACATATTATTAAGTTTGCATTGCATTACAAGAGAACATGAATTGATCTTAATTAAGTTTGAATTGGAAATACTGCATATGAAAATGAAGAAGCTGAAGTAATATTATAGAGGAAAACTTATTCATTAGTTGTAAACAATATTTTTTGAAGCTGATGCATAACTTCTTCCACTCATATTCGATTAATGATGCTGTAATACATTAATTACCTAACTAATAGGCATTTATGGCAGGGGCTTACGAACTAATTTAACCTAACATTGAAATGCTAATGACATTTCGGATATGAGGTCACAAACTCATGGTTGATAAATAGGTGAAAAAACATACAGTCGAAGACTGGATTGATACACAAATATTTTTAACTTCCTCTTATTTCTAAATAATGATTTTTTCAAAGTACCTATTCAAATAGAGTAATCACACAGAGATTATAATATAAACGTGCTAGCATTATGAAACTTTATTTATAACTTGTACGGTATTATATAATAATATGGTTTTCGAGATCACACAAAGTCTGGACTGTACCATCAACTGCTTCAAAAATCGGTTTTATTGGAGTTTCAAACTTTTTAAAGCAAGTACAACAGGCTGTATTATTACTATAGGTGATTCGGAATAAAGTGAGCACTCGAAAAAGCCCTGATTAATTTCTATTTTCTGCCAGTTTATATCTTTCCGCTACATGTAAACATCAACACTGCCACGTGCTTTTATTTACATAAGCTTGTACAATGTTTACATTTACGTTACAGTGCTCCGATAAATTTTAGCTACAATATGTACTCATTAAATGCACG
>PNEQ01004061.1:1443-22703 GCA_003012365.1 Medauroidea extradentata
ACTTACCTGTACTTGTGGTGTAGCAGCAGTGTAATCAAATGTTGTGGTTAAGTTTCAGAGTTGAAGTTTGATGAATATAAGGCATTATAGATAATTATGGTAATGGGAAGAGGTTAAGGGAGTTAATGGTTTGAAGTTGAGGTTAGAAACTGGTTAATATAATTGTGGTTTTGATTAAATTAATGAAATGTAAAGGGGAGTGCTGCAAAGGAGTAGTGGGAGGAGGAATAGGTTGTAGTGGGAGAAGGTGTGTGAATGGAGGTATGAATCATGGTTTAAGTAAGAAGAAGCGTCGACGTTGTGAGGTTATGTTATGGTGATTTGGGAGCCTTCGTCGTGGAGCAAATAAGGTTGGCACTGTGTTGAGGAAGTTGATGGTGTGGAATTTGGCCTCGTTGTGGTGCAAATAGGCATATGTTTGTGGTTTTATTGTGGTTGTGGCCTCGTCGTGGTGCAAATAGGCAGATATTTGTTTTATAATTGTTGGAAGGGTGCCTCGTCGTGGTGCAAATAGGTACGCCTTAAGTAATTATAGAGTATATGTGGCTGTGTGAATTTGTGAAGTAGTAATGGTGTTTGAGGGGTAAGAGGTTATGGTGCAGCCTCCCAGTACGATGGAAATTTAATGAGTAATAGGTAATTATGTGCTTTGTTTTGGAAGGTTATAAAAAAAATACTTAATGTGTACAAGTGTAATAAAGTTGATAATGTGAAGTGAAAATTTGGGTGCTGCGATAAATCAATTGTATCTTCAGTTTATGTTATTTCTTTTTTTTTTTTTTTTTTTTTTTTGGAAATTTGTGAATGTGAATATTGGGAATTTGAACAAGTAAAACAACTGTATTAGTGGTAAAGTCATTTGGTATTATTAGTGTTCTTTTCAGGGTTGATCATAAGAAGTAGTTGAACTATTAATGGTGTCAGTTAAATTTGTTATGAAATGTGTACCTTGGTAGTTAATTACCTTTGTAAACGAGTATGCTAAACTGGCTTTGATTGCTCTTGAAATGTTTTAATATTTTTTTTTTTTTGTTGGTGTGGTGCCATAACGTATGCCTAGACTTAGTAAAATGGCAGCTTAAATTTTCTATTTTTTTTTTGTTTTGTGAAATGTATTGGGTCCCCGTCACATTCTGGCGCCCGAACAGGGACATCTAGATAATAACAACACTGCAACGTAGACGTGAAGAGCAGCCCCATCACATTCTGGCGCCCGAACAGGGACATCCAGACATAAACAACAACACGGCAACGTAGACGCAGAGCAGGCCCCATCACATTCTGGCGCCCGAACAGGGACGACGTAACCTCCAAAATATATATAAACAACAGCACGTGACGTGACGGCGAGAAGCAGCCCCATTACATTCTGACCGCCCGAACAGGGACATCCAGACATAAACAACAACACGGCGACGTAGACGCAGAGCAGGCCCCATCACAATAGCTAAATTCAAAATCATCCTTTTCTAATGCAGAGCACAAACTACAGGCACTTAACTAAAGACTGATGGTGGTTTAAAGAAGAAAAAGTTCTCAGCCATCACAACAGTTGCAGGACAGACTTGGCAGCCCTGCAGTGTGGGTGGGCACTGCCCTGCCTATATTATGCATGAGTTTGCTACAGTTATCAAGCCATGAGAATATTTTTTGTGCCATCTCCAACTCTTCCAACCTATTCCATTCACAAATATGAAAATTATTTTAGAAAACAAAGGTAAGAAGAATAAGTTCATCTTGAACATAATCGCAAGTGTTGTTGTTGTGGGTTTAGTGTTGCTACTTACACAGGATGGACAGTAGAAGCCAATGGAATAATGCATGAAGTACATTTACTTGACAGACCTAAGAGGAATTACTGTTTGAAGGTGAAAAGAGAAGAGTATTGCTACAGGAAAAAGTTGTTGGAATGATTATTGTGTGTGTGTTTTTTTAGCTGTGAAAATACTTGTATTTGGTTATGGTTTTCAATAGTATTAAAAAAACTTAAATAATCCTATAGCAGTGTGGGCTGTATTGAGAAACAAATAGTCAGTGGGGGTATATTTGTAGTTTTGACAGGTACTGAAACTTATCTGATTTAATTTAACATGTTGCTTTTGCCAGGACTCTGGGTTGAGGAACACAGTCAAGCGAAGCTTAGGTTTGTCACATTGACAGTGAAGCTTTCCACAAAGGCAGAGTCTTTTCTGTTCGACTGTATTTGAAGAAGGGTCACCGTTACAAGCCAGGTTACAATGTTTTTCATAATAACAACTATGTCGGCCCATCGTAATACCAGAAGACTGTTGCGGCGCAGTAGGGCGCAACGTGGGTGTTTGTTTAGGCAACCCCCCCCTGCCCGCCCTGGCACCTGAGTGGTTTACGTCAGCGTGCCGGCATTACCACATTCAAAACACGTGTTTGGCTGAGCTCTGGGGCGTGAGGGGGTGCCAGGAGGGTGGAGGTAGGTGGCCAGCCGAGGACACATGCACCAAAAAGGTTGTCCTTCCACCCCTCTGCTGCTGGGCCGGCGAGCCTGGAGAGATAGGTGCGGAGGGAGAAGGCTGCATGTGCTTTGGCATACGCAGGTAGGCATGGCCAGTTGTTCTTCCCTTCATCCCCTGCTTTGCCCTTCTGAGTGTGTATATAAGCAGCCGCGGAGCGAGACTTGGTTGCTACCACCAGGTTGAGGTAACACCTCCCGGGACTAGCAGGACCAGCCTGGAGCTCAGCTAGCTAGTGGAGTTAGTAGTAAACATTAGGAGTTTCTGGAACACTGTTGAACTGTTGAGGGCTGGCAGCCCAGTGGATACGAGCAGCATCTTGGGAACTGAAAGGGACCTTGTCTGTCCACAATGGGGAGCAGTTGTGAGTTTCGGGGTTAGGGACCCATCTTGGGTCGAGTACAGGCGTCAGTTCCGGTAGTTGAACGAGGGGGGCACTTGTGACTGTCGGAATAAGCGAGGTGATCTGGATCGGTGTATATCATTCCAGTAGCAGCGAGTCCAACAATCCCTAGGTACATTTCCCTCATCCAGTTTCCATCTGTCGCCACCATTTCATGGGAGAATGAGTCAAATAGGGCCTATTGGGGGAGGGGACGACTGTCGAGTCCCTGGTAGACAAAGCCTGGGGTACTTTGTGCCGGCGCAGCTGGTCTACGGTGGGCGTGGAAGCACGTCTGGCCGGGCACACTGTGGTCGGGTGAGGTCCCATACTTGCCTAGTGTGGTGGGAAGATCTGCACTTGCCTGGTGTGGCGTGGTGACCCGTTTGCCTGGGTGGTGTGGTCCCTGGGCTTCTTGTGCGAGGGAACAGTACCCAGTTAGAGGGAAACGGAGGTGGTAAGCTGTCCCGGTTCAGGGAGGACCTGGTCGGACGCTGTCAGGCTACGGTGGGCGTAGGTAGGTAGAATGCAGGATATGGCATTGCATTACCTCCGACACAGAGTAACAGTCTTTTTTGCTTTCTGAAAATTTCATTAGCGTGTCCCAAGCAGCAGCGACCACACTCCACGTAACATCTGCTTCATCACTATCGTTATCTTCATCCCACTACTTTTTTTTACAGTTTTAACAAAAACCATTAGTACAGTACACTGTCCAAATCCTGTAGTTTGGCCATGTGGAGTGTTTTCCGATCATGTAATCCTTTCTCCGACTTGCTGTTCGACATAAACATTTTAAGTTTGGTGCTACTCTTTTTAATGTCGTACACAGTTGTCTCGCCGCTACCATACTCTTCCTTGATTGCAAAAACCTTTACACCACGCTCCAATTTCTTGCAAATCTCGAACTTTTGTTTTAGTGTTAACGTTGGGTGCTTCTTTTTTCTTACCAGCGCCATTCTCACAACAGACAACACTAACAAATACCGGGAGCAGTGTCCGACCACGTCGTATCAATTTGTTGTGTTGTGGGAAGACACGTTGACCTTGGGCTTGCCACATCTGCCGCTACTAGTACCGTTACATGCTTGCTACTGTAGCAGCGTGGCACAGTGTAGCACAAACTCGAAGAAGCTAGGTACAGTGCAGCACAGCGCAGCACGTTGCAATAATCAAAATGGTCATTGCTCTGAGAAAACCACAGATTTTTGAGTACCACGGATTCTCAAACTGGCGAGAGTTTACTGTATTAGGTTGTCAGCAGGGCTTGGAACATCCTGCCCCCCTTAAGACTATTCACAGTTCAACAAAATGTATCTAGTTCAATGTTAATTTTCAAAACAACCAATAATTAAACTGTACACAAAGTTCAGTCTCTGCTCACCATATTGCTGGTGGGAAAGATGGCACAGTTTCATCACAGGTCTTGTAGAGGTGTTATGAGCTGTTAGCACCTCTTCTATGTGCATAATTCCATCCAAACCGGTAGAATATAAAGCCAATAAAAAGTCATGGATGACATTGTGAACTCTTCGAAAAATGGCTTGTAAAGTTGGATAAGAAAATGAGTATACAAAAACGGGAAGTTGTATAGTTTATTGTCAACTGCACAGCCAACGTATTTTTCCCTCACCACACATAACGTTGATTGTTCAACCAATGGATCATGGTATAACTAAGAATTTTAAGCACTTTTACAGGCAGCTTGTTGTTGTAAACATTCTCACCGCCAATGATGACAAAAAGTTAAAACTGCCCTCCTCTAGGCATCTCGAATGTGTAACCGTGCATGGGAAAATGTGAAACAATTGCCAACTGTTTCAAGAAAGCAGGATTCATACAGTAATGAAAATAAAATTACATCCCAGATCAAAATGAAGAAGATAATGACAAGATCATGCAAGCTATGGAGGGGTTTGGCGACTAGGCGACCTCTGCCGACTTCAGCAGAGACAATGGAGTACATCTACGAGCTATGGAGATCTTTGAGGCAAAGCAAAACGTGATACATTTTTTAAATCACTTAATCCTTGAGGATTCTGCAGTGGCTGAAAAACTCAAATCGAAAAACAGCCAAAGATTTCAAGCTTTTAGACAAAAATTTAAATTGGAATGTACAGTTTGTGTGTTGTGTAGTACATGCAGCCTTAATTATACCGTAAATACAGTGCTGTACATGTACAATCACCTTTAACCATGTAAATAGATAGTAAATTAATATACACATGTTTATTGCATATAATTTTTTGTTGCATTTATATTTCTGTACAATTTTTTCTTTAATTCGAATTTTTTGATAGTTCGAAATTATATAAAGGTCCCCTCAGCTTCGAATTAATTATGTTCCACTGTATTAGGTTTTTCGCAATTTACACAAAAATTTTTATTGGTAACATTTGCACGTAGCTATAAACATGAGTGGTTTAGTTTTCATACCAAATTTTTACATTTATATTAAGCAATAAATTTGTTACTTAATGAAAAAAAAACATTAAGTTAAAAATGTGTGTAGCCAATCAGAAACAGTGTGTTATTCTATTGGTTGCAACTAAGTACGGCACCAATTTCTCAACGGTCGTCTTTATGGGCCAGTCTTGCACTAAAGTAAACAAGTTTTCTTGGAAAGTGTAAGTTTTGCTTGGTATCTCTGTTCTTCTCACACTCTAAGTTTTAACAGGGTATATATAATTTTATTAAATAGAATTTGCAGACCATTTTAGCCAAAAACAAATTGATGCCAAATAGAAACACTTAAATTTTAAATTGAATAAATAATATTATTAGGAAAACTGTTCTTCTCACTGTTAATTAAAATGATTTCAAATTGCCAAATTAAATGTTACTTATTTACAATAAAACTACAGTAGACTCCCGATTATTCGGGTGCGGATTATTCGGTTTGCGGATTATCCGTGTGCCATTTCATTAAAAAAAGTGTTGAAAAATTTTATTTTTAAAAATTTTTTAACATATATTTTACTGTCTGTTATTTTTGCTATATAATCAAAATATATACTGTCAAAAAGGAGGACTAGATATGCTTGGATATTATAAAATACAGAAAAGATGTTTGAGATTATAGTAGCAAACAATGCGCAAAGAAAGAGATACCTGTGTGTCAGACTTGCCGCCCTGGACAACCCTTGCGCCCGTGTCTTGGACAACCCTTGCGCGCACGCCCGAGACGGCCGGGACAAACATGGAATGTGATACAGATAGACACAGTTGTTATCTCCGCGACGCTGTAAGTGCACGTGTGTACAATTACCGCCAGTGTGGGATCGTGTTCTTAGTTAAGTTGCTAGTGATCACTTAGCCAGGTTTACACTTAAGTTGAAATGGCAAGTAAACGAAAAAAGGTAGTCCTAACTATTGAACAGAAACTGAGATTAAACAGATTAGAGCAAGGAGAGGCGGTGACGAAACTTGCTAATGATTACGGCATTGGTGTGCAAACTGTTCGCGACATAAAAACAACAAAGAAAAACTCGTGAATTTTGCCAAAAACTGTGACAGTGTTGCAGGCCCTTCGAAACGGAAGAGTTTGAAAACTTCATCATACAAAGATTTAGATGTCGCCATGCTTCGTTGGTTCAATCAAAAACGAGCGGACGGCACACCTATAACAGGTCCTTTGTATATGGAAAAAGCTAAGTTATTTCATGAAGCTTTAGGTATAGATGGAGAGTTCAGCGCATCATCTGGATGGCTAACCAGATTTAAGCAGCGATACGGAATACGTGAAATTACTGTACAAGGAGAAAAACTCAGTGCCGACGTGCAAGGTGCCGAACAGTTTCGGGAAGAATTTCAAGCGTTTGTTGAAAAAGAAAATCTGACACCAGACCAAGTGTATAATGCAGACGAAAGCGGTCTGTACTGGAAATGCTTGCCAACAAAAACACTTGCGTCGGAGAATGAAAAAAATGCACCGGGACACAAATCTTCAAAGGAACGGATAACTGTCATGTGTTGTGCAAATGCGTCCGGTGCCCACAAACATAAGTTATTAGTGATTGGTAAAGCTAAACTTCCAAGGTCATTTAAGGGTACTGATGCCGCAAGTCTTCCAGTTCATTACTACAACCAGAAAGGTGCTTGGATGACTAGAGAAATTTTTGAAAATTGGTTCAAAAATCAGTTTGTCCTTGAAGTTAGGCGTTTTCTGAAAGAAAAATGTCTTCCACAGCGAGCAGTTTTATTACTGGATAATGCTCCATCACATCCAAGCGAATCTGTTCTCGTTTCAGACAACGGCCTGATCACTGTGAAATTTCTGTCCCCAAATGTTACTTCTTTGATCCAACCAATGGATCAAGGTGTGATCGAGGCTTTGAAAAGACGGTACCATGCTGGCTTACTTCGGACTCTTGCCGCGGAAGAAGACAACATTGTTACATTTTGGAAGAAGTTGACAATACTAGATGCCATACATGGGGTTTCCACAGCATGGTTGGATGTGAAACCTGTGACACTGGTTCGTTCCTGGAGGAAAATCTTACCAGATGTCGAAGACGGAAATTTTATTGGTTTTTCAAATGAAGAAATGTGTACGGAATCCAGTGAAGAAAAAATCACTAAGGAAGTGCTACCCTTAATTGAAAATTTAAGTGGTTTTGAAAACGTTGATGAAGAAAATCTCACAGAGTGGCTACATATAGATGCGTGTGAGCCCGGTTTCGAACAACTAAATGATGACGAAATAGTGACGGCTGTAACACAGGATGTTGCCAGTGACTCATCAGAAGAGAGTGCCGAGGAAAGTAGTGCACGTGTAACACACAGCAAGGCGATGCTGTGTGTTGACACACTGCTGGACTACATGGATCAGTGCGGGTTTGAGTACACCGACATAGTGGCTGCGAGAAAAATTTGTACAGCAATAAGAAAAAACCTTAATTTTAGTAAGCAAACAAAAATCACGGAATATGTTTCACGTACATCTCGGGAAGAAATGTAGTGTTCAATTTTCGTAACTATACGTTACATAGTTTTGTGTAATTTTAACTTTTGGGGATAGTGTTTAATTTCAGTTTTTTTAACTTTAAAGTGTACAATTGTGTGTAATGTTTTATTAAACATCTTTTTATCACGTGCGTATTTAAAAATCAGGGCAAATCATTGCTACATACATATACATGTCTTAAATACCATAGTGTACACAGATAATAGTACATAAAAAATACCAACTTCGATTATGTACCGATGTTTACTACCCAACCTATGCACGCCAGACAAAAAGAGTGAACATGCTAATGCTCGGCAGACGGCTGCTAGCCACACACACGTAGCAATGTGTTATCTGTTGCTGACTTGACGCTGTTGCTTGTAGGAGAGGAAGGGAGACAACCTGCTGGCTGGTGTGTTACCTCCCTCCCCCCTCTCTACCTTGTAGTCCGAGATACGCAGATAAACAAGCCGCGTGCAAGGTCAAGTCCAATGACGGGAGGATAGTTTTGTTCCGAAACCACAAAACAAATACAGATCAATCGCCGAATATTACTTAAAACATTTATTTCCTGCGGAGTTCTGTATGTATGAAGGCATAAACTGGGGTGGGCGCTACCTTGATAAATACAGTATTGTTTACATTATTATCTATTTTTTCGATTATTCGTGTTTTTCGATTATTCGTGCATGCCTTCCCCATCATTACCCCGAATAATCGGGAGTCTACTGTAGTTCACAGTTACTGAAAATTAATTACTTTAATTCTGAATAAATTTCCACTAACGTGCTTTCTCTTAACCATTAATATTATCATTATCACTTGCACAAACTTTCAGATGCCATTGTTAGAAAGACCACTATGTCTGCATTATAAGTGGTGTACCGTCTAACGGCACACTATACAAATGGGTCGGAATCCCGAAGGGTCACACAAATGAATGGGTACATGAGTGGCAAGTTCTGTTACAAAAATTACAATTTATTAAGTGCGAATAAGTACAACAAGCGCACGAGCGCAACGACAGCATTACAAAGCAGGTACAATACATCATGACGTCGCGGAAGGCGATTCTTAAGCAGGGCTAAATCATAATACATTTAACGGATGGTCCCCCATCGACACACCGTCGGTCAACGCGGTCGAAGAACGGTATTAAACACAAAAGAGTAGACACGCGATTTACTGCACTGGTAGCCGAAGCTTCCAGCACACACGACTCACAATAAACAAAATCAAACGCAAACTAAAGACTTACAGTAAGCATCGTAACCGGCGGAGTGTTGATGAAGGAGCGGCCCGAACTAGCCCAGTCGAAGGCGGCTGCGAGACTGCCTGGAGAAGGCTGGCTCGAGAGGCGGAAGGCCGGCCGAGCGTCACAAGTAGGGGAAGGGATAGAGGAGGGGAAGAAGGGAGGGAGCACGAAGACAGCCGACGGGACCCGAAAGCGTCCGAAGTAGCCGAGAACGACGACGACAATTCACAGCTTACACTGGCAGCCACACACACAAGCACATAAGTTCCAGAATATATGACTGGGCGAAGTAACATAGTAGATTCCTTTGTCAAGGTGCCCAATTACAGGAAAAGTTCTTGACATGACCGAATCCTCAGTTCAATCCCCCCTGCTATTTCACAAGTAAGCGGTCCGTAGAATGTAGTAAACACAAAAAGCACGTAGTCAAGATTTGACGTGCAACAGTCCCTCGATGGAGGGGTTTCAAGGCAGTGCCGGTCTCCAAGAAGGTGTAGCCAACGAAGCTTCATCGGCAGGCAAAAGGGCTTCGGGTCCCGCATCCGAAGAACGTAGGCTCCTCTGAGGTAAAGGGAACAGAAGGATCTCTGGAGCGAAGCAGCAAGCCGCACATAAAACAATACATGATACAGATTAGCCCTACGACACATTAAGATGAAATTACCCTGGAAAACAATCCCCTCAGAAAACACAGTATTAATCAAGCTCAGCACAAGGAATGATATTACGTATAAGAATAACCTTTCATAACACAACATTTTTGCGTAAAGCATCGCACCATATACAATAAATATACTAAAATATTCATAAAACACATTAATAAGGCAAGAACCAATTGCTAATGACTAGTGTTGCAATTCAGGTACTAGTAATATATAACAAATCAAAAAATTACACAAACAACAAAGCGCACTTGTCAATAGCGCGAATAGCATTATCTTACAATCAAAAAAATATAAAATATAAATATCTAAGAGTAAATAAACACCTCTGATCGGAGTATATACTAGAAGTAGGCGCCTACACATACAGTGATCACAACAAAACAAAACACACAAAACAAACGGCCGTCTACCACAAAACACAACACAACACACTAGACACCACAAAAACAGCGCGCAACACAAACCCAACACACCACTATACACCACACAAACAAACGGTTACCCACACACCGCCTACGAGCGCTAAGAAGCGGCCTAAAGGAAGACGTGTCTTGCAGAACCCCGAAGCATTCCCACGATGGCCCAAGAACCTGCAACAAACTAATGCTCAAGGTTAGTCACTATCATCATCTCGTGTGGCAACCTTCAAGTGACTTACATGGGCCTTCCGGTGCACCCGCCCCGAGGCACAATCTTGCAACAAAACCGTATTCGGCCCGAGCATACGGCATATCCGAAACGGTCTGTCATAGGAGAGGGTAAGCTTGCTAGAAATATCCTTGGCCCGCGACGGAAGAATGAAATAGCGACAAAAAACCTCTTGCCCCACATGAAAATTCCGTGGAACACGCTGGGCGTTCACTCGGTCCTGGGTGCGAAGACGAGCATCGGTAAGATTGCCAAGGGTGCGGTGACTGAGCAATTCCCGCTGGGCATCGGACAAAGGCAACGAATGAGAAGGGACTCCCCAAACATTCAGTAAAGGGTGGATTAAATCCCTTCCTAACAATATTCTCGCCGGAGTGCTCTTAGTAGCCCCATGGGTAGCTGAATTAAAGCCTATATTTATGAAGTCGAGATCCACATCCCAATCACACTGGTGAGAGTGATACAAAGCAGACAAAGTTACCTTCAAATTGCGGTTAAACCGCTCTACCTGGTTCCCACAGGGATAGTAAGGACTCGACGTAAAGTGATTTATGGCCCAGCGGAAGCTCATATCACGAAAGATGGTCGAGCAAAAATATGCGGCATTATCAGTGACCAAATTCGCGGGAGGTCCGAACGTAGTCCACACTCGCTCAGTGAGAAGCCATGTTATGGTGGTGCTCTTCACATTTCGCATAGCAATGAGAATGACAAATTTACTGAAAGTATCCAGGACAATAAGTACATACAAATTACCTTTAAGGGAACGTGTCATGGGCTCAAAGACATCGTAGTGCAAGGTATCCCAGACACACACTGCCTCCTCGGCGGAATACAATCCTACCTTAGTGGTCTTAGGGGCCTTTGCTCGCTGACAGATATCACACCCTCGCACAAAGTTACGAACATCCTGATACATACCCGGCCAATAGAACCGAGCGCTGAGCTTGTGGAGAGTGCCAGCACGTCCTGCATGACCACCGAACGGCGAGGCGTGAAAGTAAGTCAAAAGCTCAGATCTGGCGATTTCCGGGACCAACAATTTCCATAACTTTCCCCGACGCCCCACATAATGCACGAGATTGTCAATCACTCGGTAGGGAACATCCTCACCTAGGGCTACCTGACGTGCTATGTCCTGACATTCAGCATTATCAGCCTGGGCTTGCTCAAGACGGGAATAAAACAAAGAATTCGTAGTAAAGGCTGCACAACGAGCTGAACGCTCTTCCGGATCACACTCATAATCCTCCAGACAGTACATGTGGGAAAGCGCGTCCGCCACCACATTACTGTTACCAGGGACATGTTTAATCGCAAACTTAAACTTCAACAACCTAAACGCCCACCGCCCGAGCTTACCAAAATCATTCGCATGACCCAAAAGCAAGGACACTGCCTGATTGTCAGTGCAAAGATCGAATTCCTTAGCTGCCAAAAAGGATTCAAATTTCCCAGTCCCCCAAACACAAGCTAAAGCCTCTTTCTCGAAGGCGCTTAAACGACGCTCTGCCTCGGTCAGGGTACGGCTGGCAAAGGCCACCGGTGAAACTTTACCGTCGCACCACTGTCCGAGGGCAGCGCAGAGAGCAACACTCGAGGCGTTGACATGCAAAACAAAGCGTTGGTCAAAATCTGCCAGGGTAAGTGCAGGAGCGGAGGCTAACTTAGACTTCAGCACATTGAAACTGCGTTCCTGTTCATCACCCCAAATAAAGGGTACATTCTTACGCTTCAACGCGTTCAGGGGGCCCGCGAGTTCCGCGAAATGAGGGATAAAGCATGCGTAGTAGCCCATGAGAGCAATAAACCGAGACACTCCTTTCACCGACTTTGGGCGTGGAAAATTCGCAATCGGACTCACCCGACTCGGGTCCATCACCAACTGCCCACCAGCTACAATGTACCCTAGAAATTTTACCGAAGGGGACGCCCATATAACCTTAGCCGGGTTGACCGTAAGCCCTGCCTTACGCTAGCGTCCCAGCACTTGTCGCAAATGTTCCAGGTGTTCGGCAAAGGAATTACTGTAAACTATAATATCATCAATATAATTATAAACATACTGAAATTTAATATCGGACAACACATGATCCAGCACGCGCGACAACGCCTGCGTGCCAAAACAAGCGCCCATGGGTATTCTGTTAAACTCATATTGTGCCCACTGAGTACAAAAGGCAGTGTATTTACGACAGTCAGGATGGAGAAGACACTGGTGAAAACTAGAATTAAGGTCAATTATAGAAAAAATAATAGCTTTCCCTAAATGTTGAAGGGCAGAATCCACAGTGGGAGCAGGAAAAGGGTCCAAATGAATCTTACGGTTAATCTCGGTCATGTCTGTCACAAGACGATAACCAGCACCACTACCTTTCTTCACGAGAAACGCGGGGCATGCATAATCCGAAGTTGAGGGAGAGATAACTCCCTCTTGCAACAACTTGCAGATTACCTCACGCATGATAACCAACTTGTGCAGGTTGTACGTGTAATATGGCAACCGTACGGGCACATCATCTGTCACTGAAAACCTATAAGGCAGCACATCGCACTTGCCGATCTTGGGGGTGATAACATCACGAAACTCATTCAGGAGAGCTTGAAGGCCCTGGGTAGAAGAGGCATCGGTGACGGCGATTCGCCCTAACGGAATTGGGGAACAAGCAACATTATTAATTAGAGGACACGAATGCTCGGGCGCGAACTTAAAACACAAGCGTCGAGCATGGACATCGACAACCGCTCTAACATGGATCAGAAAATCCACCCCTAAAATGATGTCGGCAATTAAGTCGGGCATCACCCAAAACGGATAATTCCACGAAAACAGTCCAATTTTCACATGCAGCTTGACGGCACAATCACACCACACCAGGCCCCCATTAGCTACACATGAAGTCAACGCAACAGAACTGTCAACTCGGGCGACCAAATGCACGTTAGTTTTAAGCAGACAATCCAAAAAACTACGACGTACAAATGAATGCGACAACCCGGTATCAACCAAGGCCACTCGGGATTTCCCGTGGCATTCTAACATAGCGAAACAATCATAGCGTGCAGCAAACACTCCAATCCGATTACCCTCCGTTGCACGCTCCCGGAAGGTACAATTCAGTTTTCCGAACAGGAAAATCGCAAATGCCCAGGTTTACGGCATTTGAAACAAATCAGCTGATCACGTGGAACCCTCGGCTTGTCGCATCGAAGTGACGATTGCCCGAGGTCAGTACAATTTCCGCACCTTACATTCCTAGGCGTCGCGGACAATGGACGGGCTATAGGCCCGGAAAGGGAGTAGGAGTTATTATCAAAACAGGAAGTACTCCCCGGGCGCACAGCAAAACGGCTAACATTCAAGTGCGTGTTCCTCGTCGCGGTATCTGCCTTAACATGGCCTAAACTCTCATCACCTAACGTCGCAAGAGCGGGAGGAGGAACCACGGTCTTATAGAATTCACGTTCCACGTGCATTTCCTGCTGTATGTCAAGCGCCAGCGATCGTAATTCAACATACGTGCGCGGAGTCGGCCGCACGAACCTGTGTCTTCGTGCTTCGGGCGAGAAGTGGTCTATGACAGACGCGACCAATTTGGTTTCAGATCGCGACATATTCATCGCACGCGCGAATCCCAAAACGTCCTGCACATATTCAGGCACGTTCTCGCCCGGTCGTCGGAACCTATCCACGAACAATCTCTCAAAGCTCGACCAAACTGTCGGGGAACCGGCATGTGACAACAACTGCGCTTTAAACGCTTCATACCTCGCTTCGCCACCCACCACCTCACCCAATATTACTGCCGCATACCCCGAGACACATGGGCGGCTAAACAAGACAAAAACATACTCCCAGATACGCCGGGAAACAATCCGGTCAGCTGATCAAGTTGAACAAGAAAACGCAACACATTTTCGGGTGCAACCACGCCCAACACAGGCACCTCTAACAAACGCGACACCAACACACTTTGTGTCACCGTGATCGGCCCCTCATTAGCCACACCCCCGAAACTACGTTCCACAGATTGCAACCCATTGACATAAGCCAATGCTCGCACGCGCAATGCTGTAATATTTTCTTGATTTTCAAAGGGCACTGCCGCTTCACGAAGGTATTCGCGCAATTCTAGATATCCCATGTTATAAACAAACGCGGAGCTACTACCGGCACAAGCCATAGTGTTTCCACTAATCCAAAATAACAAGAAGAAAAATATACAAAAGGAAAGGGCCAGGGCAGAATCTAATGCCACAACTACCGCTCGGGAAAGCAACCCCAGCAGAGTCGCGCAGCTTTGTACCGTCTAACGGCACACTATACAAATGGGTTGGAATCCCGAAGGGTCACACAAATGAATGGGTACATGAGTGGCAAGTTCTGTTACAAAAATTACAATTTATTAAGTGCGAATAAGTACAACAAGCGCACGAGCGCAACGACAGCATTACAAAGCAGGTACATACATCATGACGTCGCGGAAGGCGATTCTTAAGCAGGGCTAAATCATATCGCGGAAGGCGATTCTTAAGCAGGGCTAAATCATAATACATTTAACGGACGGTCCCCCATCGACACACCGTCGGTCAACGCGGTCGAAGAACGGTATTAAACACAAAAGAGTAGACACGCGATTTACTGCACTGGTAGCCGAAGCTCGCAGCACACACGACTCACAATAAACAAAATCAAACGCAAACTAAAGACTTACCGTAAGCATCATAACCGGCGGAGTGTCGATGAAGGAGCGGCCCGAACTAGCCCAGTCGAAGGCGGCGGCGAGACTGCCTGGAGAAGGCTGGCTCGAGAGGCGGAAGGCTGGCCGAGCGTCACAAGTAGGGGAAGGGATAGAGGAGGGGAAGAAGGGAGGGAGCACGAAGACAGCCGACGGGACCCGAAAGCGTCCGAAGTAGCCGAGAACGACGACGACAGTTCACAGCTTACACTGGCGGCATACACACAAGCACATAAGTTCCAGAATATATGACTGGGCGAAGTAACATAGTAGATTCCTTTGTCAAGGTGCCCAATTACAGGAAAAGTTCTTGACATGACCGAATCCTCAGTTCAACGGCAACAAAAATATATTTAACACACCTACTGTAGATTATTAATATGTGAAAATAAATCTGAGCCCAACCCTAGGCCACATTACAGATTGAAATGCAAAGTTATCTTCTTAGATGCCAAATTTTCTTCTAATATCATGTTGGTTTGTGCTTGACTGAGACATTCTCCAAGCTCCGTGAACTTGCGATTAGCTCTCACGAAATTGGTACTGGAATGCTATCTACTTGAGCACAATGTTCTCTAGGTGCAGCAAATCATTAAAATGCTATGAGGAAGACTTCTGCAAACAAATTGAGTACAAGTTATAAATATATTTATGACCTTAGTTGTGAAACACACAAACACGGAAGTGTACAAGGGTCGCGTACTGATATTTCTCACTCTGGCTGTGGTGGTAGAAATAGGACCACCATGTAGTGTTGGGAAATGTGTGCTGCAGAGGTTGGTAGTAGTGTTAAGGTATGTGGCGCTGCGGTGTGCCGTGGCAGTTGTGTGTTGTGGCTTGTTAAAGGAGGTCAGGAATAAAGTGGTGTCAATGGACTTCGAATCTGTGTGTGGTCATTCATAACACACCATAGTCTACATTAGTGTATTGGTGATTCGGAATAAAGTGAGCACTCAAAAAAGCCCAGATTAATTTCTAGTTTCTACCAGTTTATATCTTTCCGCTGCATGTAAACATCAACATTGCCACGTGTTTTTATTTACATAGGCTTGTACAATGTTTACAGTTATGTTACACTGCTCCGATAAATTTTAGTTACAATATGTACTCATTACATACACTCGTGTTGAATATCTGCTATACGCTGTAGTAATCTAAGTTATAAATACATGTGAGTAAACGTCTCACAACTCTGGTTTCTCTGCATCTACTCTAACTGCGATATTACCGTTACAAATCTCGTAAACACATGCACTGTAAATTCAAACTTTTAAATTAAAACCGCCACAAAAAACACACACGACACACGCAACTCAAGAATTCAAGTTCCGTTCAGCATACTGCAATGAACGACGACGACTCATGTAAAGATAAACAATAAATAACGTATTTTCTTAATGTATGAAACAGGGGGGAAAATGCTGTTTCTATTTCAAGATACTCAGGCTGGCGATCATAAAACATAAATAACAACTTACATTACTAATGACTTCACATAATTTAGCAATGATATTCATAAACAGTCACTTCTAATAATTAGAACGTGTTTATCAGAAACCAATATTCAATACACAATGGACAAACAAATAGAATGACGCGATTCGCTTCCAAGCGGCAAAAACCTAACTCTGATGCCATCTGTCGGTGAAATTTTAAACTACCTCTGTGGCGCAAAGTATTAGCGGCATGTGCCAACGATAATCAACTCGGTTGTGTCGCTTTGTGCTGGCGCTAATTAAATAAAATTATACAGTCAGTTGGTATGTCAGTAAGAACTTAAATAAATATTTTAAAGTATATTAAATACAGAGAGGTCGTTAGAAATTGATGTTGTATCACTAACGCTGTATTCAAATAAGAAAATACACGGAACTACATGCAGTTATTCGCTACCAACCATACAAACAATAATGTAACTGTTGTTAATGTTGACTTATATGCCGTAACGGCTAGTGATTTTTTTCAAAGGTTAAATCTTTAGTGCTCACTTTATTCCGAATTACCTATAGATGAAAGGTTTAGCCTGCAAAATTTTTTCTGCTGGCAGATTTGCCATGCTTGATGACATATTCTTGAAGCATGTTCTGAAGCATTTATCACACATTCTCACTTAATAGCAATTAAATTCTGAGCTCTTAGTAGTCAAAATTAGTGTTGGAGAAATTTTTGTACAGTAAGAGCACCGGGGTTTGAATAGTATCTGGAAATCTTATCTTTGAGCATGACAGCTAGCAGGGGTAATATGTAATGTTTGTCACATGGCAGGTTTGGATGTTAGTTTCGACCACCCACCTTCAGGATCTCCATTTCCATCCTCAGTGTCGTGTGGAAGCTTTTAGCACAGCAGGTTCAACTTGTTGCGAGCAGGTCGGACGACAAATCCCTCAATAAATTTCAACTGTGTGTTTGTGACAGGGACCTTAAAGGTTTCTTGCAGCTCCTCCACCTATAACGGATCTGAAACACTGACATTTGAACAAGAACATACCATGCCACCATCCTCTTGACCTTATTATAATATTTCCCTGTTAAGCTAGACCATGGTGTCATTTTCACTTTAGTTTGAAGAACCAAGTGTTAGCATTCTCCAAGACTGATTTTCTTGGGGACATTAGTTGGCTGCTAAGACCAATTCTCCGTGTAGTACTGATAAAATCAACAAAACCCAGACCACCATAGAGGATGTACCACAAGGCGTCGGGGTATGAGGTGACGGGAGACACAATCTGGAGATGATGCCACCAATTTGAAAATGTATGTTCCTGAATTCTACTCACCCTATTCACTACAAATGTTTTCTGCTGGAGGGAGGATGGGGAGGAGTCCAGAATCTTAGACAGAACCACAGAGGAATCAGTTCAAGCATACACATCTCTCAGGAACAAAGCAGCTGCATAAGCTTCTCTCAAAAGTATGAAGGCACCAAAATAAGAGGAGAGCTGCACATAACTCTAGACGTGGGAAGGTCACCTTTTTCAAATGTGCTACTTGAACTTTGCAAGTAACGTACGGATGTAATCTCAGACTAATTCATGTCATAGGTATACTATACAACTGCAGCTTATCCCTTTTTCGAACTATCAGCAAATTCATGCATGTCTATGGCTGACCAAGAACCGGATGAATGATGCAGTGTGGAATAGAAATGGTGGAGCATATTGAGTGTTCACTGCTTATGGCAACCCATTTCACCACTATGTCATGAGCAGCAGAGGTGATAGCCACCTGAACAGATCAAAGATAATTGCTATGTTATATAAGATCCCTCATTTTGTGAGCACAGGTATCCTTACTGGGGTTCCAGTGTAGGCCCCATACCTTCACACATCTACCGTCATTGAATGAATAAGGTTCGTACGACTCTAGTACGTCATTTGAATGGAGGTCACGAAGGAGTTCAGGAGAGTTGCTGGATAACCTTCACAACTGAAATCCTTTACACGAGAGTAGTTCTAGGTTTTGGTAAAACTCTCTTGTGGACTATGGATTGCATGTTCCTGTGACAATGTCATGCACATAGGTATCCATCAGCAACACCTTTGTTGCTAATGGAAAGTATTTTTGTATCTTCAGCCAGTTGATGCAGTGTTTGTAGAGCAAGGTATGGGGTCAGACTCATTGACTATTGCTTCTCCTAACTTACATTATCACTCAAGAAATGTCAAGAATTTTTAGGTTTTTCCTGGTCATGTGCTATTAGCTCCCAGTTTCCGGAGCTCCGCATCTACACTTTCTTTATGAACTGTTGTAGGAGGAGATTCCACTGGTCATTTGGTAGCTCGAGAATCTTCATTGCTGCTACATTTTCGTTGACAAATGGCAACACATTGATGTAGTAGGATTCTAACTAGCAACAGGAACTCACAAGGTGACATAATCTTTTATAATCATACAGTTTCACCACTAAGAAGACCCTTGCCATCTCAAAATTGTCACCTATTAATGGCAGTGATTGTACCAGTACTAAAGGCTCACATTCCAAGGCCATTTTTAACTACTTAAGTATGTAATCCATTCCGCACTAGAGTGAGTCTGGTTACACAAAATCAGTGTCTCAAACAAATTGAAAAAGTTAATATAAGCTATTACATTTCCGGCAAAATTAGAAAGTGTAATGGTAGGCAATGTCACTTGCGATAAATGATGTAGAGTCCTTTGGACACTGTCCGTGTTTGGAGAAAGAGAAAAGTGTCTAATGTTGCCTTATTCAATACTGTTGATCACAAAAATCTTCATTCCGTTTGTGTTCACCTTGGATGCTTTGGCCTTAGGTTTACATAGAATTTCAAATGTTAAGTGATCATTCTCAAAACTGGTTTTGAAATCGGGCAGGTCTCAGCATGTGGAGATGGAACAATCTGTGCTGCAAATTGTCATTGTTGGTCTTATCACCAAGATTTGCTACATTTGATCTGTTCTCAGTGCAGGCTTGGCTGTGATCTGGCAACTGGCCCATGGATGGGTGTAAAGATTATGTCCCAGCTGTGGAAGAAAGCAGGTTCAGCCGGTTAGTAAACATGGTGAGTGTGGGGGAGTCCCCAGTGGGTATCTGGTGTGCTTATCATCACAATACCTCTATCATGTTGGATTTGCCTTCCTGAGCAATGTCTTACAGTGCTAGTGGTGTGGTGAATCGTATACATAGCCTCTCTCACTCAAGTCCATCTCCATCTTCTCATGGTAAGGACTGGAAACACGGAGCTTTTACAGGGCTGCTAATGGTGTGAGGAGTTGTCTTGTTCGCGGGTGAAAACTCAGGTATACGTTACCGTGTAGATGTTCCAAGAGATAGCAGTAAAAATTGCAGCCTTCGGCTGTACTGATCACAGGTTGGACTTTGAGAGGTAGTGGTCGAATCTCCTGCTTGGGAGAAGGTCTGGAGGCTTTCTGGGGGTGGAAGGTCTAATATCCTCTTGGGTATCTCCGTTAAACCTAGTAAGCTAGTTGCTTTCCTCAGCAGAACGGCTGTGATTGCTCTTGAGCATGCTGGAAGACAAAGTGTTCGGTGGAACATAGGTCTGGTGATATGACTTGCCACTATGTAGTTTTGTAGAGGTTAGATAGGCCTCGGCCTTATCAAGTTGGTTCCCTGATGGCTAACTCACTTTGGACTGTTAATTAGTGAGAGGGTAACCATACACTTATACTGCAATTGGAAAGAGCATATATTTTTCTAGCAAAGGTATTCATTCACTTGCGTCTTCAATAAGCTTGTTCCTCCTGGTAAGCCCACTGAGATCTGGGATCAGGTACAAGGGGACTAACTTGCCAATAACCTGCTGGTGAGATGTCAAAAACATGTTCTCAGTGTGCTCCAGGTGGCTTGCCAGCATATCAGTCTTTTCAAACATAATGAACAGTGTGTATGCACAAATAAAACTACACGTGTTTCTGCGTTGGAAGTCTGCAATCAATTAGCTGCTCTCACTCTCGCAAGAATTAATGCACTCTCTCGACTCACTTGATATGTGTAAACAACACTATTTGACGCCACGTTGCAGAGTAAACATTAGTGACCATTAATCATACCAAATAAACTAGGAACATCTCACTTGTTGTCAGGCGTATAACACAATGGGAAACATGCATGTGTCGAATATTTAACTAAAACATTACAAGCATTTAAATTTATTGCTAAATAACATGTGTACTTAATGCAGAGACTTAAAACAACATCTAACATGTAAAAAACCATCGCTGCAAATGTAATTATTCAGAAATTTTCAAACGGGATGAGAACACTTTATGATTGGCTTGACATCACTAGGCGCAAATTGCTTGGCGGGAAGTCACGTTTTCCTAGTCGGGGCAAGGCCCGTTGCGTTGTTTACTGTGTCGGTAATTTTAATTTAGGAGTTACAATACAACGTGCAGCCAAAACACACTCTTGTTGAAGTCTTTAAACATGTAGTATGGTGGATATTATCACGGTGGTGAATTGCAGGGTTGGGTTTTTCCCGTCCAAAACATATTTTTCCCATCCCAGTGGGAAAAACTGGTAAGTTCCGGGAAAAACTGGTAAATACCGGGAAAAACTGGCAAATACTCTACAATATGTTTTATTTGCAATATTGTATATTAATTTCAAATTTTTGAACGTTACTGTGTTTTTATTGGTTAAAAAAAATGGAAAATAT
>PNEQ01004063.1:0-22916 GCA_003012365.1 Medauroidea extradentata
ACATTAAAGGGTGATATCAGTGCTTACCTTGACGTAGTCTAGAGTGTTCGTCCAGGTCTTTCTGCAGACGTGATATGCCTGGGTTTGCTCAACCAGCAACAAAAAAAAAAAAAAACTACAGAATACACATTGCTACAATCCCCGACTGTCTAGTAAAATAACAAATCGTAATATCCACTTCTGCATCTGTTCAGTGCACCTACCTACTTAGATACAGTGTATACTAACTAGTGAAAGAAAAATGATGAACAACAAAGCATCGCAGGCAATACCGCCCACTTTACTCCCGAATCCGCCCTCTAGGCTTCACAACCCCTCTGCCCCGTCCAAAAGGTCCTCCTCCTTCCGCCATGACGCCCCAACAACCAAACATTCAGCCGGCCATCTCCCGGCGACCGGTCACGAGCTCCGATGTACGACCACTAACTTTCCTGGGCGGACACTCTGACTTACTCGGCCGAGCGGCGGAGGGATACATCAGGATCCAACTTGCCTAAAAAGCTGGTTAATTGACGTTTATAACATAAAAATTGTATGTAACATAGATACTGATAAATTCACAAAGCATTTTACTCCATACTACCAGCTAAATTTTCATTAGTTTATTAATTGGGGATGTGCAGCGTCCTCAATCTGTCGCGGATCACCACGTTTTTAGTGTTGTTGCACACGACACTACCACCCACGTTGATCGAGAAACGCCCTGCAGAGTCCCCGCATTCCAGCACGTCCCTGTTCGTGCCTCCGAACGAGTGAACTCTGACCTGCCTGCCAGATAAATCTATCTAAGCACTGGCTAGCTCCGACCTTATTTGAAATTTTAAACGCCAGCACTTCTCTGTACGTGCCTCCAAGCAAGAGAACTACTACTAGCCTGCCAAATAAATCCTATTCCAGGAGAAGCAAGCTAAGAGGCTACTTGAAATTTAAAAAAATTAAAACAAGGCAAAATATAATAAAAGTTTACTTAGAAAAGTTGTTTGAAATTAAATTAGCTTTAAAATGAGTCCAAACATGATATGAATCTGATAAAATTGACACGTAAAATTAGATCCTTTTCTCTTGCTGTAACAGTTAAAGTTAAAATAAAAAAAATAAGTTTTAATGTAAAATTCTCTACTCGCATCCCCAATTAATATGTTGGATCCTACAGTATACATCCTTATACCTGGTTAATTTGGCCTACTTAATTTGTTATAAACAACCAAAAAAAAAAAAACACTAATTAAGACACAAAAAATTTAAATTACTGTATGATAAGAGGCCAAGTAAGTGCTACGTACCAGTGCACGTCACAGTACCTTCAGCCCTTCTGGCCAGTATATAAGGAGGGGCGCAGCGCCCAGTTAGTCAGTCGTCAGGGGTTCGGCCTTCGGGCCGAGCCAACCTGGCACTTCCCCTCAACCTAACCTACCCTTGCCTTGAGAGGCTGTTTCTTGCAAAGGGAACCCTCTCATCCCTTCGGGCGCTGTTTCTTGCGAAGGGAACGCCCCGATTTCCTCGAGAGGCTGTTTCTTGTGAAGGGAACCCTCTCTCTCATCCCTTCGGGTGCCGTTTCTTGCAAAGGGAACGCCCCACTCTAATCTCGGAGGCTGTTTCTTGTGAAGGGAACCCTCCATACTACCTTATCTCCTGAGGAGGCTGTTTCTTGAAAATGGAACCCTCCGACCTTTACCTACGTCCAGGGGCAGCTTTCTTGTAAAGGGAACACCCCAAACCCTCCAGTGGCTTCTTGCGAAGGGAGCCCTGGATCCTGCCCATATCTCAACCCACCACCCTAGCCAGGACGACTTATTCATGTTTATGAGTTGAGACTTAACTTTCCTAGAATGGTAACCTAACCTGTGTGCTCTTCAAGCTACTATGCCTAATACTTCGCATCCATGCTCGTTGCCAGTCTTAAACTGTTAGCTTACACTCCCCAGTCTCGTAAAGTTTATTGAAAGTTACGGAATGTAGTAAACTTTCCCAGGGATCAGAGAGATTGCCGCTTAATTACCAGTAATGCAGTATTTATGTTAGTCCAGTATTGTTCAAACGGCCGCAGCGCCATTATGTAAAGGAGGCTATGAATATTGTAAACCTCTCGGGATCAAAGAGATTATCACCACACAGTTTCGGCTTCGAGTAAGGCCTTAATTCTTGACTAGTATTTGAACGGCCCGGAGTGCCATGTAACGTTGTATGCATCATAATATGTCCTGTGGAACTAGTACTGTATTTCCAAGTTCTAGTATCATTATTATTGTCCTATCCTGTTGTTGTATCTCATATTGAGATCCCAGTGTTGTAATGTATGTCCTCAAATTGTGACGACACAAACCCATGTTGTAAATCATGTAGGTACCCTAGAAGTGTTAAATTCATTATGCTGTGACAAGTGCTGTAATTTATGTTTGTGAATATAAACGTCCTATGAAAATGAATTACCTTGTTTTCTCTTTTCATGAGATTAATCTGTGTACCAACCCTTGATATCAAATACAAGGCGAGTGATATCTGCCTTGCCCTATATTATGTAAAGATGACACCCTGCGCTAGCAAGTAGAGTTTGTCCTTGTTGGCTCACCCAGTAGTCACTCGCTGGGTCGAGGATAACTCTATTACTAACTACTCTAGAAGAACCACCCTAGTATCTCATGCTCTTTACCTCAAAGGTCTTCTAGAGACACACACTGCTCGTATTCAGCGATCTTACTTGCAACCCAGAACGTCTAGCGCAAGGGACACGCGTCAATAGCATTAAACTGGTGCATTGTGCATAGTTTCGTAATTTTTCTAATAGGCCTACAACTTTTAGCGATGAGTAATTCAGTCGTTATTTTATATGTGACAACACCTTGAAAAGTCCGTTTTTTGCCCTTTTGAGTGGCTCTAAATTAGCGTTCATAATACATGTTCGAGTTTTTAAAAAATACAGACGTTTCTTATAATGTTTATTCTTTAATACGTGCTTTTATTACTATCGCGTAAATGCTTATAATAGCGATAGGCTGTAATAGTTCTTGCGCAATAAAAAAAAGACTCAATGGCTGTACTGAAAGGTTTTTAAATTGTTGTCATATACATTCACGTAAATAATACGAGTTGTTCCTGCTTTGGTCTGAATGTGCTTCGCACGAGACAAGCAGGATGAATCACACGTAATCTGCCTGGAGGCAAGCCAAGGTCAGAGGCCCCGCCACTCCCTCCCCTCCCCCATCCTACACAACCAGACGAGCGCGCCGCTCTGCCACGCACGTCACGGTGGGGGATTGTGGGATGCTGTTTTATTTGGAAGACACCTTTTCTACTAAAGTATAATTTCAAGAAAACTTTTTTAAGCCGGTAATTATTTTCTACATACATTTTAGGAAAGTAACACTTTAATTTGGGGTGGGGGGGGGTTGTCTAATTTAGTTACCTCGGGACTATCGACATCGGCGATCTAACGACACAATTCCTTGCACCGTGCAATGTCGTTAGATCGAGGGTTTACTGTATGTAGTTCTGTGTCTTGGGAGCATAAAAGTGGTTCATTGTCTCGTATATGTAGAAGTGGTTTGTTGTCTTGGGAGCATGAACATAGGTGCCTACTGTTACGGATTATCCGTAGTTTATACGAATTATGAGGGTTTACTATGGAAGTTCGGATTCTGTTGATAAACAATGAATTTATTTATCTTCCACCCAACTGTAAATAAAAAGACATTTTCCATTGTTAATGCATGTACTTCAATTTGTTATTTCGATTTGTAGCTGTGTGGATTGTATGACATGCTATTTCTTTTCCCACGCTCTGGCACACAAACACTGTTTTGTTTCTCTTTTTTATAGTTTGCCGTAATCATATTTTCGTGACGGTAGCGTATGTACAAACTATGTAGTGTGTTTACACTTTGTGCGGCACATGTCGGAAGGTGCTCGTATCTATCTCATACAATCTGTTGTTCATATTACTTTAGGCGAGACCGCAGACTTCCAACTTCTTAAGTGTTGTAGTTTCTTCAGCTGATCTGCCATATTGGAAACTTAGCGACATTGTCGTAGTTTTACGAAAGTACCGTATTCGCCCATGTACCCCTCGCACCCATGTAAGCCGCATACTCACTTTTTAAAATAACAAGTTTAGAGGAAATAATTTCCTTCAAATAAAAATTAAAAAAAAAAAAAATTAAACTTATTGTTGTACATTTTAGGTAGTCGCTGGCAAGCAAATTTGCTGCTAAATTTAGCGGAAGGTTGTGTTAAACGTGCGTCTCAGCCATAGTGAATGTACAAAATTTATGATCCAAATATTATGTCACATGTTTTACATGTATTTACTACCGCCACTCTCAACCGTAACGGACGCAAAACAGTTTGATCACATGGCACTAAAACAAACTCACAAACAGTTATCAACTTGCCAACGCGAAACGAGTCCAAAAACCAACGAAATGAACAGTCATTAATGTAATACAAAAATCATTACATCGTTTGAGAGTCCGAACTAAGCAACGAAAGCACGTACAGTACAAAGTACATGAGACGTGCGACGTCTGATACAACACTAAATACACTATGAGAACTAAAATTACAGGCATTATCCGGCCTAAGTACACCAAAATGTTTAGTCACAATGATTTGTTTATGTTGCTATCCTATAACTTGTTTTTCATTTTCTGCCAATCTCTAATGTACGACTGTGACGTACTTATGACCTACTGCGCGATTTCCTATTTCTCCTGCTTCCTTAATTACTTTAAGCTTTACATTTACAGTGGTAAAGGAACGCATTTGTCGTTTTCACATTTTGATTTTTGACAGAACTACCAAAATACTATTGTATGTAGTCACTAACGAAACACTAATCTGCTACTCACCACGAACAATGCCACCTACACACGTGACTAGTTATCGATCGCGTTGTCAGCGTTCCTCCACCTGCATGGCTTTGTGCTTGTGTCCCTAGCCGCCTACACTGTTGTCAAGTCTCCGCGCACGCCAGTTATCTACCCACGTAGTGCGCTGACTTCAAATACAAATTTTACATGTAAGCCGCGTACCCTCATTTTTGTATCCAAATTTTGGAAAAAAAGGTGCGTGGGGTACATAGGCAAATATGGTATGTTGATGTGAATGTTTAAATTTGAAACATGAGTTTAAAACAGAAGATTGTTGAGAAATATTGTTCAGAATATTCACAGTTGTAGACATGTTTATGTATCTCAACACATGTTTTGTGAATCGTGCAATTGTGACTTCAGTGTAAACATGGTGGCAAAGATGCTGCTGTCATACATGTTTACGGTAAAAACACTTCAAGCATTTTCGAAGTTAGAAATTTCGAAGAAAAAATATGTTATTGATAAATAATGCTGTAGATCCAACAACAAATGCCGAAGTTACCGACGAACAGGTAATGTGATTGTGTATGGACCTACACATTTAAGATAATATATTCATTACGGTAAACTACTGAAAACTACAGATTTTTCGCAAAATTACTACTGAAAGCTTTGGTAAAAGTGGTTCTTTGTTTTGGGAGCATTTAAGTGGTTCATTGTTTCGGGAACATAAAATTAGTTGTTTGTATTGAAACTAAGACAACTCCGATTTTGAGACTTTTTTTGTCTTCTGTTTTATAATTCATTTACTGTCAAAAAACTTTGTCTTCCATTTGGGTAAATACGTTATAACCTTATATAATAAAACCTCTAGATTTTGGCCACTTTGCTTTTCCTGAGAATAAGATAATTATTTACAGGCGGTCATTAGAAATCGGTTTCACTGTACATTAAAAGCCTTATTTTGTGACCCCATGGTTCCCAAGAAAATGGTTGTTATAGAGAGGTGGTCATAACAAAAGGTAAGGAGGTTTTATGGCTCTTTAACAAAAAAGTCTTAAGAGTCGATGAAGGTGAAGTGAGGTGAAAAGAACACAACATCCATGCCTAAGCCAGGTTTAGAGCCCACGACCTCTCGCGCCATAGACCGGCACCCAACCGACTACGCTACTCCACCCCACCCTTCCCCCCCTTCCCGTACCCAACTAATTTCCCCTTCACTAAGTAGGTTACAGCCAGTCTCTTTTGTTCCTCTATTTCCCTACACAACTTTAGAGAGTCGCCTCGCTTGCACTTCCAAGTCTTGTGTGACATTTTGAAGGCCGTTTGGTGGAAGGGGTAAAGTAGAGCAAGGAGTGAGAACACAAAACAACAAACGTGAGCAGACCCCAGACAGACAAAGACAGCAGATAGAAGCACGATGAGGGTGACTCGCAGTGTGTAGTATCATACACATTGCACGAAACACCGCTCACATATAATGATGTATTATTTTATCAGATTGTTGCCTCTTGTTTGTGTTTTGCAATTAATTTTTGAAGTGTTGACCCACCAAGTGCTAATTGATTGAGCATGAAATATGGAGAGCACAAGGTCAGCAGAGGTGCCAGTGACCTATCCTCTACTCGACTAGTGGTTGTCGAACTTTGGGCCAGGTGCGATTGCTGGTGTTTTCGAGGGACGGAAATTTTCACTATACAAGTCTAGGCTGTTACCACTCACCTGGAAGAGGGTCTCGAGCAAACATCGCTTCTTTGTGATGATCCTGGCTGGAGGATACCACTCGTTCAGCAGCTTCTGGACTCACCCTGCCTAAGGAAGCGGTGGGGTCTTCATCGGGCTGATTAATTGGGAAGGGGGGGGTGAGCCGTCGCCTTCCCCGTAGAATTTTACGTAAGTCGGATTTAGTAGGCGAGGTTTGCTTAGTAGCGTACAAGGCACAAAGCTCTGGTATGATAGGGGCATTGTCCTGAACAGGTACTGCAGGAAGTATGACTCTTCTTAAGTGCTCCTGAGTTTGATGGCACTGACTATAGCAGAGTAAGGATGCCTGCCTTCTTGCTTCCGCTCTGCTACTGATATCATTACTCTCATCAAATAATTTCCTGGGCTTACTCTCAGGTTGAGACATTTAGAGGAAGGAAACGTGGAGATGAATTATATTACTTTTATTGAGTCTTTTGTACAAGGTGCAATATATACAACTCACTGAATGTTCACTGGTTACACAAGCCTCTCTGTATATTGTTCACATGTGTCCTTCAGATTATTTACAAGTTCTCTCTCAATTTACACAGTCTCAAATCATGCTTGTCTCAGCTACTCAACTACTGAAATTAGCTCGATTGGCTTACATGAAATTAATGGATTTACAGTCTCTCACTTGCCGATGCTATTACTGTTACTGGTCTCACTTACTGAATAACTGGGCCTCGCTCTCACGTGGCTTCGCGGAACTTCCCTAGGTAAATATTTATTTGAAATAGTTTTAATGCATTTATTATCGGTATATAAACATCATAGTGTGACGTGCACTGGCACGTAGCACTTACTTGGCCTCTTATCATACAGAAATTTCAATTATTTTTGTCTTAATTAATTTTTTTTTCTCTTTGTTGTTGTAACAAATTAAGTAAGCCAACTTAACCAGGTATAAGGATGTATACGGCGGGATCCAACATATTAATTGGGGATGCTAATAGAGAATTTAACAGTAAAGGTCTATTCAAAATTTAAAATTTAACTTTTAAAGAAAGAGAAAAGTATTAAATTTTACGTGTCAATTTTATCGGATTTATGTCGTGTTTGGACTCATTTTAAAGCTAATTTAATTTCAAGCAACTTTTCTAAGTAAACTTTTCTTATATTTTGCCTTGTTTGAGTTTTTTAAATTTCAAGTAGCCTCTTAGCTTGCTTCTCCTGGAATGGGATTTATGTAGCAGGCTAGTCATAGTTATCATGCTTGGAAGCACGTACAGAGAAGTGCTAGCTTTTAGAATTTCAAAAACCTCTGAGCTAGCCTGTGCTTGGATGGATTTATCTGGCAGGCAGATCGGAGTTCACTCGCCTGGAGGCACGAACAGGGACGTGCTGGAATGCGATGAGCTCTGCCGGGCGTTTCTCGATCGATGTGGGTGGTAGTGTCGGGCGCAAAACTCAGTGATGGTGGTGATCCGCGACAGATTGATGACGCTGCACATCCCCAATTAATAAACTAATGAATATTTAGCTGGTATTATGGAATAAAATGCTTTGTAAATTTATCAGTATCTATGATACATACAATTTTTAGGTTATAAACATCAATCAACCAGCTTTTTAGGCAAGTTGGATCCTGATGTATCACTCCGCTGCTTGGCCGAGTAAGTCCGGGTGTCCGCCCAGGAAAGTTAGTTGTGTTACATCAGAGCTCGTGACCGGTCGCCGGGAGATGGCCGGCTAAGTTTTCTTGTTTGTGTTTGTCATCGGTTAGTTGTGATCCATCGGAGCTAGGGGACGGTCGCCGGGAGATGGCCGGCTGAGTAATTAGTTGGGGCGTCATGGCGGCAAGAGGAGGACGTGTTAGACGGGCCAGAGGGGCTGTGAAGCCTAGAGTGCGGATTCGTTAGTCGAACTTAGCTTTATTTTCTTTCTTTGTTGGCACGCTGCCTTTTAATTTTGTAGTAAACAACCAGTAGATATTCATAACCATATAGCTGGTGACTAAGATAGACAAAGTGCCGGGCCAAGTACTACTACTCACACAGAGGGCAGGCGGTAATGCCTAATGCGTAGATAAGAAAAAGTCACCTCATCTAACTCTGGGCAAGCACTCGCAATGTGAATTGCCTTTGCATGTTAAAGTGCGTCAAAAGAAATGTTAAATAGAAAAAAAAAATGCTGATATGATTTTTATTTACTTATTCATCTGTGGCTGAGTAACCTCACTGCTATCCGGGCATCAATATAATAGGTACCGCCTCCGCATCAGCTCGCTGGTTTTTGCCATTTTTTTTTCATTTTGCCTGCTAACTACTGGCAATAATAGCAACGGGGGAGAGTTACGTCCCCGAATCAACAACAACTACATCAGCGACGTAGAAAACGCAGACGTAGAAGCAGACCCACTACATTCTGCCGCCCCGAACAGGGACATAACCTCTAACAACTATATATATAAATAACCCCACGTAGACGAGCCCCGTCACATTCTGCCGCCGCGAACAGGAACTCATAATCTCCAAAATATATATAAACAACATTGCGACGTAGCAGCCCCGCTACAATAGAGGGCACATAAATGAATAACATCGGCTACTACTGCCCTCCGGCCCGAGAGTCGAGGAAATGCACGGCAGAGGTAACACGTGGCCGGCGACGACATCAGTTGCTGGCAGCTGTGCGCTACTTGGCAACGCCGATCTGAGACCCCGCCACACACTACATGGCAACGCAGCACTGCAGTAGCTGCTTGTGCCGTGCAAGGTCATCGCATTCCTGTACGCTGTCGTCGCCCGCTAGCCAAGCTAGACACATGAATGTGTGGTACAATACCTAGATACTCGTTTCACCGTCCAAGAGTAATGTGCTGGCGACACAAAGGATCTAGGTACGCAGTACCTTAATTCTCGTTTTTTCCGTCAGAGAGTTGGGTGCTGGCGAGGCAAAGGATCTAGTCACGCGCTCCAGTTGTATTGATAGCCAAGCGACGCATGCTTCGCTGCAAGGCAAAAGTATAACACTCTTAAAAATTTTGAACCTTAAATTTTATAAAAATATGGGACACTTGTTTTGTTTTGTGACAGAATACGCAATCCTTGTAACATCATACAACTCCACAGCTTACAGCTTAACTTTCAAACAATTTTTAGGTTACCAAAAATTTTCAGACTTTCATATAAGAGACGAGTAGCAATTTTTGAAATCCAAAAATATGTATAAAAATTGTTGTCTTATGTGCCGGAAAATACGGCGCACTACTTCCGGAATACTACAGTATGCGCGAAACATAAACTTAGTCCACTCTTGGAATGAATATGGCGCATGCGGCCAGGTTCATGGTGTCAACACTGAGCACTACTTGCATACTCTGGTAGGAATAAGTGCAAGAGTTTGGGTTGGGTAAAGGAATTCACCAGCAGGTGAATTGTAAGGATAGGTATCGCAAAGGGCACCGTGCGGACGTCAACCACCAGTGTGTAAGGTGGGAAGGTACTGTTGGCACCTTGCAGACGTCAGCCAACAGTTCTGATGGGAGTGAACGCCACATTGCGGATGTCACTAACAGATTGGAGGGAAGTGAATGGCACCTTGCGGACGTCACCCGTTCAGGAGGGTGAGTGCCAAGGAGATTAGAGTTCAAGCTGATCCCCTGACGACTTGCCAATCAGGGCTGAGTCCTTAGGGGGTCGAGCAGAGTGGGTTTTCTCCCAGGACGGTGCGTATAACAGGATTTGGAGGAGCAAGACGGCCCTGGGCAAGGAGGCCAACTACGCTGCGTGAAACATTGCCACGTGGATGCGGGAGGAAAATACAAAAACTCCCCAACTACATACTCCACTTGATGCCATAAAGGTAAAAGACTAAATTATGTACATTAAATTAATTAATTAGAATGCATAAAGACTAACAAATTATAAATACACGTTGACAAGTATAAATATTAGCAGTAGCAGCACGTGGCAGTGGTTTGTTTACAAAATATGTGATTATAACATAATCATTAAGTTAGGTCCTGACTTAGTTTACTGAAGGAAAAATAAATCTGCGGCTGAATGTAAAAAGTGGAAATATAATCGGCGCTAATTAAATGTGTTAAGATGATCTTTCTTATAGAGTTTTACTGAAGGTAAATGTGTGGTGCTTCCTATATGTGAGGGCAACCCTTATGATGATGACAGTTAATATTTAAGCCAAAAACTAATAGTGTGACTAATATTTAAGGGCAACCCTTTTACAGGTAGATACGGTATGCGAGCCGCTGATCTGTATTTATTTATTTAGCACAATTGAAATTATGAAGTGGAAAGTATTTGATTGGAAAGTGTACACATTGTTACAGTATTTTTAAGGAAAGTTAGTTGAAATCTGAAAATGCTATTAGGACACTATACCGTAGTTCGTATTCTTTTTGTTAAAAGTTTCTGGTTACACTGTAAAAATGGGATTAATTAGTAAAAATTTAAGAGACACAAATACTTTCAGAGTACTGTGGAGCTTGATAGTGACACATATCAACAAGATGACACACCACGCTGTTATGCAAATTGTGTGTCGTCCTGTTATGTACTACTGTCGAGCTCCACAGTACCCTGTGCGTGCTTCTGTATCTTTAATTTTAATACATAATTACATAGTTTGCTTGTGACCTTTGTCGAAGGGATGGATCGGTTTCGGTTCTTGGTACCACCGATTCTAGGTATTAAGAAATGTAGCTGACGATCAGCGTTAAATAAAAAAAAAATTCAAGTTGTACGAGCGGATGGTTATTTTTCAAATTGTTACGCTAATTCTTTATCCTTTTCCTGAATTATATGACACTGATGCTCTATGCCCCCTTGGCTTACTGTGTGGAGGCGGGTGCCCTCGGGTCGAGGGACGACGTCGTGGAAGGGGGGAGGGCAGCACGCGGCAGGCGTCTGGTCATGTGCTCCGGTGAGTGCGGCCGGAGGGAAACCACAGTTCGACCAGTCCAAGAGGTGGGGTCCTCTCTCTTTTCCAGGGGACAGGTTACAAGGACACTCTCATGTGTTATCAGAAGAGCTCTCGAAGGAGGCGGCGTTTGTGCTATGATAGTGGCTTGGGTTCGGAATGAGCCTCGTTCCTAATCTGGTCCACACGGCGTGGGCACAGTGGCTAGACTTTGGGTGGAGACTTAAGCGGGCTTAGGAATGGAAGTATCCACTTGGTCATAAGGCGCACCAAGCGCCGAGGGTTGTTGATGTCTTGCTTACGTTTGTGGCTTTGTGGTATGGTGGCTTCTGCTCTTTATCCTCGTCTTCGTTGACTGAGGGGCGGCGGCTGAAGATACTGTTGGCATAAGTCTTCTAGGGAAGGTGTCGGTCCTGGTGATTTGCGCTGTGGCAGTAAGAACCTTTTCTCCGTCGTGGGAGGTGTCACAAGTATGCGCCGGGCAGCAGCAGTGTCTCTTTTGCGACCTTCTATGAAGCGTCGCTCCTCTGGATCAAATTTGATCTCAAGGTAGTCCACTGAATCGGGCATTGGAGTAAAAGCGGTATTTGTTACAATCAATATTTATGTGACTTGGTCGTCACAAGGGTTCATACACTGAATTTTTACAAGTACACAGATGAGTTGGAACACTGGTATAGACGAATTTTACGCGATTCTCGCGTGTGCACTGTTTATATAAGATCTCACATGTGTGCAGCTTCTATCCTTCGACACGTGGTATCCCAGATATGTCAAAGAAAACTAGATACAATTCCCGGGTGCGCTCCTCTCGCGGTGGCATAGGTTAAGGGAGCACACTGTCTCCTAGAAAACGCGGTGCTGGTGGCAACTTTCCTACTAACCTTCCGGGCATTTTTCTCGGGGTTTCCAAGTAGGTCACTCTTCAAGGGTTAGCTTTTGGACTTCCTCGCCACAGGTCACTTTTGCAAGGGTTACTGCCCCGGGGAAGGGGGGGATTCTGGTGCTAATCACTTTTTGCTAGGGTTAGCAGCCACAGGTCTCGAGCATGTCACTTTTTGCAAGGGTTAGCTCGAGCAGGGGTGGAGGCAGTGCCTGAGGAGGCTGGTGTTCCAGGAGCCTCCAACTCTCCTCCTCTCGTGGGGCGCACGCAGCCCCTTTTATACCCGGGAGTTGGGATGAAGTACAGTTAGGTGGGTGGTAAGATGGCACCGAGGCCGGGGGCAGACAGTCTGCTAGTGGCATGGCTACCACCTCAACACCCACTCATCTTCTAAAAAATAGCTAATATTAAATATAAAGAAATCACATTGTATGTTAGATCCCTTCTGGATCACCCTCATGTTAATATTGCGTTATAATTGCCGCAGATTAAAGTACAAATTTTTAAACACAAGAGATACGAATATAAGTAGATTGAATCAGGATTACTTTAAACTATTCTACCAGGTTAACTCTATGTTTGCATTCGTGTTGCACACTGTGGAAAACTTGTTCATAATTTGCTGTAATTACTGGAAAAACATTATGTTTCACAGGTTTTCAATATCCACAAAAATATGTCATTCTACACTGGAGGCAATATTACATGAGTACAAAAATTCGTGTGGCGTGGTTAACGAGGCACGAGGTTATAAAATAAACAATCCATCTATATGTTTTACGTTTTATTATTACTTGCGCCACATATACAGTCCTCTGGTAATCTAGGTACATGCTTTCACTGTATTATCTCACGTTAAAGGAAACCTGAGGCGATCTTTTGACTTGACTTTAGGCCTAACCTCTTAACTGTGCTTAGGGGCGAGCGTTTAGAATAATATAAGCACGGGCGGTGCATCAACATTAACAAATGTTTACTCAATCGCAAACGAAAATATTGTAACTTATGACAGTTGCCAACTAACTTTGTGTGTATAAATACTTCTTTTAACCATATTATTTAAGTTTTCACTTCTGCTTGCATGTTGCGAGGCCAGCATCCAAATGGCATCTATAATAAAATTAATGTTGTTTACCATTCTCTCTAATGTAATTTTTAACCAGGATGTTTATTTTGACTGTATGTTGTATTTACGTTACTTCTTCTTGGCGGCTTCGCGTCACTTTATTATGCAGAAGGGCCAACTTCTGTATTGCTCTCTACATTTTATCAAGCTGTTAATCATTAGTTAAGCTTTCTCGCAAAATTAATTTTTTTTTTCAAGATGCTTGTGATTACAGTTAATTCTGCATGTTGTGAAGTGTGAACTGTAAACAGATAGCAGAAATGTAACCTACATTGCAAAACAATGAATTTTAATTGTTTTTTAAGTGAAAAAATGTACCGGTAATATTATTTTATTTTTGTTCATTGAAAGTTTCAAACTTTATCAAGGATTGGTGCTGAAAATTCTGTGCTGGAATGGCATTGTACATTTGAAGTTACTTTGTAATTGACAATGAAAAGAAACTCTGTGCTAAGTGTTTATGCGACATACATATTTAATGTGAGAAATTAAAGTTCACATCCAATATGAAAAAGAAACACTTAACAAATATTTGTTCCTGAAATCTTAGAATTGCCAGTTAGTATAAAAGAAAACTGAAGTATCATTACATGATTTGACAGAGAAAAAATCTAGAACTGAGAACCAATTTTTAAGAACAGACATCAAACAGAGAACCGAAAAATTCATGGAACCTAGCCTTCCCTACTTTGTTGTTCCTTGTATATACATAATATAAATTCTACAGGTACACAGAAGTGTTTTTTTACCCTAGTATTAATGTCCTGTAACATAAAAATTTACTCCTATTGAAATAACGGTTCAACTGTGCAAATACTACATAACAATTCTATTGTATTGGCAAATGGTTTAACATTAGCTAAAAATAAAGTTTTTTTACTGTGTTGAATGTAGTAAATATTGTTCTGAGTATATGCACATATTTGCAGCAATGGGCTCTTTGCAAGTGCTGACACAGCATATGTGCTGGCTTACTCTGTCATCATGCTGACGACTGACCTGCACTCACCACAGGTGAAGAGCAAGATGACCAAAGAGCAGTATATAAGATTAAATCGTGGTATAAGCGACAGCAAAGATTTGCCAGAGGAATACCTTTCCAACATCTACGATGAGATAGCTGGCCATGAAATCAAGATGCGAGCTACTACCAATAAGCCAGGAAAGCAGTGTGAGTACATATAACTTATATGGAGCCTTCATACTATGCCAAGCGATGATTTCCGAGAAATTTGTCGTAGTTGCATTATTGTTGTTGTTCAGCCCTGTAAAAAATAAAATTTTTTGTATAAGTACATTTTTTTCTCTAGCTTTGTGTTCAGCTGTCACTGGCGTAAAACAGAGCAGCATTAAAATGTTAAATAGTAATTTCCTTTAGTGGCATATTTTTTCTGAAAATTTTGATACCCGATAAGCAGTAGAGATTCATTGTGACGGGGTGTTCCGGTTCCAGGTTAGGTACTTGGTTTGCTGTGTTCTCGCTTTAACCAAATTTAATTCATTTGACTCTCAACACCCAAAACATCAAGCTAAATTGGCATTATAATTGTGTGTTGATACCTTTTTAATATTAATATAATTTTAGTAATTAAATGATACTTTATTTAAGGGTGTTTATTTGAGGAAAAATCATAATTTTATAGTTGTATGAAATTGTGTTAGTTTTATAGACGCAGCTTGTGAGTCTGTTTCCCTCTTACAAAAAAATGTTACGTTAGCAAGTTTTCCCACATCATTAGAAAGTCAAAATTTGCATACTGTATTTTTACTTCATGTGTTTCTGACCAGCCCATAAAACAAAAACCGAAAGACGTTTGAACTTGGCGCCATAGACATTTTGTTTCAGTGCCTTTGTTTCACGTGTTGGTTGAAGTGGGTAGTATGAGCAACGAAGATGGCGGAAACGGTCGCTATGGCTGTTGTCTCGTTAATTTGCCTTTTCTTTATCTACCAGAGGAACATGGTCCTCCGGGCCGGATCCTGGATCTTCGTGATGACTTTAGAGTAAAATGTGTTTAATTTCGTTTGGTACTGTCTTGCGTACGTTATTGCTTGTTCGCAATCACTCTCTGTGCGTGGCTTGGACCATAGAAAAAGGAGTAGTAATAGAAGCGCGACTCTAAATGTTAGCAACTGCAACCTTATTTTTTGTGGTATGTGCTGCCATCTTGTGAATAGAATAAGAACTATTTGCGGACATAAGGCAATGGCGGGTATTTCAAATGTAATGCTACTTGAAATACTTCAATAATTTTTTTTATAAATTGTTTTTTTTTTTCGCAAACACTGGCTGAAGTTGCATGGAGAATGTAATCATCGCAACTTCCAGCATTTATTGGCTACAATAGTCTAGTCAACTTTACTTTAACTAAGTACTTAACACATTCTAAAAATGACACAAAAATTAACACCAATTATTTTAATTCAGACATGCAGATCAAAATAATTTATAATGTTTTACCTGCATAGTTTTTAATATTTATTCCACCTGTTTAAGAAATTACACCGAGACTCAAGTCACGTACTGTAAAGTGGGTACACTTTGCACCAGCATGGGTAACTTTGCACCACCAAAAATATTTGTTTGTAGGTCATTTGGTGAAATTAAGACACACCATGACTGAGTAGTAAAACAAATTTAATGTAATGCCATAGAATTCTATCACTTGTCATTCAACTGTCAGCATAGAAAATATATTTTTTGGTGGTGCAAAGTTACACATGCTGGTGCAAAGTATACCCAGTTTACAGTACTCACCAAATATCTACAGTTAAATGTTTAAGTTCTTCCAAAGGAGCATTGCTGTACTCTCCAGTTCATAATAAGTGGCACAACAATAAATTTTTCTTATCCATTTCAGAATTTAATGACTTCAGCAGCAAATATATCATGTAATCAGAAAATCTACAAAAATTATACAACTGGAATTGCCTATGCTAGTACCTTCATAGCAATCGACCACACAATATGTGTACAGTATGTCACATATTCCTACTCAGAATGTTACGGGCTTACGTTACACAGATTTACCTTTCCAAGATGATATATTTTAAACCGAAAACAATATTCAAAACCCAAGTCAAAAGTAAATGTTGATGCTTTTAATTAATTGTTTTTCCTTCCCCCTTCCCTAGAAAAATTTGTATAAATTAAAATAGATTTCATTTTACTGCAAATACCTTTTATTTACAAAATTGGGTGGTTGTCTCAAATTAAAGTTTGAATTATTTGTAAACAATTTATTTATGTTTATCTTACATATATCACAAAATTTTTCATCCAGTATATACATTCATATTTCAAGATTACATTATTCCTATAAATTACTATAAAATGTAGATAGGAGTGTACAAGTACTTATAGAGCTGTACTGCACGTAGAGGAACATATAACACACTTCAGGACAACACACATTTTGCACGGATGTGGTATACTATCGCTCACCGTCCGATGAAGCTGGCATAGACAGCGAAACGTTGCGACCGTCCATCCGCGCAAAATGTGTGTTGTCTTTAATTGTGTTATATGTTCCTCTACGTGCAGTACAGCTCTGTAAGTACTTGTACACTCCTATCTACATTTTATAGTAATTTGTAGCCTAGCAGCCTTTTCCCGCCTTTACATATTTTTATTATTCCTATAAAATACATTTCAGATCATACTATGTACCTACAGTTGCAACATGTTATATAAAAATAAACATTGGTTTTATGTATTACGAGTTAATGTCTATGGGAGATGAAAAGCAACACTAGGAAAAGCAACATTTTGATGTGCCGACACCTAGAACGGTAGTAGAATTTTACTTTATACTTGGCAATGAAAGGGCACATTTGTTTTCACAGACTAACATGGATTTAATCCTTGGCGTAATTTGTAAATATAAATCAAATATTAATGGTGATGAGGTATTTCACCCAAAACTTGTCAGCTGTTTATAACGTTGCACAATCTTCATTGCAGCGTGCAGTCAAACCCTACTAAGCCACATGTGTTAGGACATAATAAAAAATGTTTGTTATCCAGGAAATCTTTTTAAAAGGGTTAAATTACACCAGTGCATACATGCAGACGAAAAAAATTGTTTTATTTATTAAGCACAAACCCGCTCACATGAAAAATTTCTTCAAAGTGTCTTACTGTACATTGAAAACTATGAGAGATATAAAGCAGAACGAAAAGAATGGGTTAGTAAATAATTCACTGAGACGAAAATGTGAGTGACAATATTTAAAAATATAAATGAATGATGCAAATTTATAGTTTTAATTTTACCAGATATTAGTGTAACTATTCTGCAAACATAGCGTGCAAAAGTTTGGTTGCCTTTTAACATTTTTTGTAAAGAAATAAAGCCTGAATAAGTAGGTACAAAAAAGAATTTATGAAAAGTGACCTGCTGGAGTTAACAATATATCTGTTACGTGGCCAAGCTTGCTTTATCAGGTTGTAATCCAAAACATCCAAGCAATTAGTTACGTTCACTTTTCGGACACAGAAAGTATCATTCGGATCACTTTATAAATATACCAAGTTGAAAGTATACTCTTCACAGGCTAGCAAGTGACTTTTCGTAAATGCCAAACAAAATAATTACATGTAAAATTAATTACAAATTCGGAAGATAAATACATATTTAAGTTTGTATGTGTGACAATATTTCAATAAAATCAGTACCCTTAATTTTAAGAGTTGTATTACTATATAAATGAAAGAGTCTTAGACCTAATCTATATAATCTCAGTGCTGTATTTGTTTCATAACAGGCCATATTATAAAGAATTCGCTGCTAAATATTCACGAAGAAAACGATTCATAGCTTACAGGCTACAGAATGAGATTCTATATAATACTACAGTGATTGCAATACTGTAAATTAGGTAAAAGTTATGGCGTATGATAAATTAAAATATATTGTCAAAGAACTGTGTATTAACATTTGATACAGTTTGCCAATGGTAGTTTTGGAGATATTAAACTTTTGAAATAAAGCTATACTGCACGTTCATTTTGTGATCCGTGAATTAGTCGGAACCACTGTCGCAAGAATTACTTTCAACAACGTACAATGGAAAAACCGCAGAGATGATCACGTTTACTGTTTATAGAACCTAGTGAGACCTTATAGGGTCGTAAGTTTTGTTAAAAAGTTTGAATGGTGGAAAGCTTAACCCAAATGAACAAAGTAAAAGTTTAACAAGTAAGTTCAATGTCCTTGTTAACAGATCTAGGTGCAGCTATCATGCACGAGGGATAATTGAGGAGCAACCCGATGCTCCTCATTTTACAAAACTAGAGGTCACCGATATATTTCAGCTGGCTGCTACAATTGTGAATCGAAGAATAATTGCAAGCTAACATGAGAAATTTTTATTCAGGAATTACGGCCAGAACAGTTAGTAAATACAGTAGCCTATATCTGCTAAACTAGCAGTGATGCGACCCTCTAATATTAGCAACTTGTCTTTAAAAAGTGTACAAAATGTACCCTACAAAAAAAAAGACAAGTTTAAAACTAGGAAAGAACACAATGTATGCTAGTGATGCTGAACACAGTCTTGGCCAGAAAATTAAGGGCAAATTGAAGGTGGCTACTCACGCATGTTTACAAAATGTAACCTGGTAAGGTTAGCTACATTTTTCGTATGTACCCACAATGTTAAATAATTACAAAGTTGTGACTGAACACATGCAAGCAGTTTTAGAATGTGTGCAAATTAAATTTTAAAATATTCGTAAACAACTACTGTAATACTAACATTTTTACCCTATACGGGAAAATAGTGACTTTCCATAAAAAAATTGATGTACAGGAATTGCGCAAGTTACTTGATATTACATAATTGTAACATCTCACAATGAATACAAATGTGCCTCAATTGTAGTAGTGCATTTCTCACTGCATGATGTTTTAAAATAATTTAAAGTGCTCATAAAATGCTACTCTCAATCACAGAACTTCAAACTGCCTATACACATAAACTGAAAGTAAATATACTACATAACATTCATGATTACAAATGTTTCAAATTCTTTATTTTCAGTAGTCAATTTGCACTGTAGTAACAACTTAAATGACAGAGCCCTTTATATGAGAGCATGTGTTGCTTACATTCTGTGAAAGTTGGTCACAGCACATGTTACAATTAAATGCAGCAAATGCAGACAACGTTCACAGTGCTTAGTCAACATTTTTGGTTTGTTCAAATTGTTTGGAAGCACACAGATTACATATATGTCACTATAAAATCAGAGAAAACAAAGTTTCCAGTAAACACACAAATTTTGTATATCTATCATATATTTAACAGTTACACATGATGTGCAATATGATACCTTTGCGCTAAGTTGATGTATGAGTAGTATAAATTAATTTAGTGCTGCAGGTAAATGGCATTATCACAGTTTCTAAAGTCATAAAACACAACAAGAAAGTATATCTATTTCAAAACATTTGGCCATTTAGTTTCTGCTGTGCACGACTTTCTGTTACTGTATGTGGAAGGGAAATGGATTGGTACGTATTGCACATGCTTCAAACACTTTGAGAGCAGACAGTATCTTCAAAAACCTAATAAAACTGTATTAACGACCATCAATTGGGAACCTTCTAATGAGCTTTGGTTCAGTTATAGCATGAACCAATGTACACAATGTTCTCATTAAATGCCGGAAAATAATTACTGAGTACATTTAAACTAAACATGTTGACAAAAATTAACAATTTTCATTTGTCAACAACAGGTGTGTAGAAAAAAATTAATAGGTACACTTACAGTCTTGTACTAATGATAAATGTACAACAATTATTTTCATGTGATTGTTTGACTGGCTGAGGCAGCTTCCTCGGTTGGAGAATGGTGGCATCCTGCAATCTAGTTTGGTAGATGGTAAGCAAAGTTTGGTGTTTGTGGTTACATCACAGTAGTCTGCATTGTTCGGTTTTTACTGTAGTTGTTAGACAAACTTCTATGTTGCACAGCTGTAGATGCCATGAATCAGGGACATTTGATTGGTAAGCCTACTGTAAAAAATTGTGGAGTTGGGTGGTAGTTTAGGGTACACTAGTTTATTCAGAAACCATCTAAAAACCTTTCTCCAAATTGAAATTGGAAAAAGTTTAAATCTGCAAGTAATTACAAAATTGAGTGTCCTATTACACATACACTGAAAAATTCCAATTGGCAATATCAGATTTCATAATAACATAAGTGTCAACCTGTTGTATAAAGTTGGAAAGATTTGTAAAGTGCCGACAAAATCACATTTCATAACTTCATAAGACTGTTAAGTACACATTTTTCACAAGTTGAGGTCATCCCAAATTGGAGAATGCCATTGAACAGTCGCTGAGCTTTCAGGAAGTGAGTCTCTGCAAGCAAATGTTATGTATTTGGTTAGGTCACCAATATTATTACCAAAGCAAATCTGTATACGTTGTAACACATAAGTACTTAACTAAAACATATTCTTGGCCTTAAGTGCCCTGTACTTGCAGAAACATAAATAACCCACCATTATAAATTGAAATGTCCACGGTAAATCAACAATATGTACTGACATGAAGTTTATTCAGGATGATGTAAGTAATTTTTACGAACTCATACTGCTTTATATGAAACATTAAACTGCCCCTAAATCATCTACCAATGCCCTCCTAAACTTTCCAGCCCCCGTCACTATCACCAACTACTTTGAAAGTAAATTCCACTCCTTCACAGACAACCAATGCAAAGACTGACTACCCTGCTCTGCTCATCACCTGAATATTTTCACTATTAAGCCCTCTTCCTCTGTACTGTGCTTTATTTAACAGTACAGTAATTAGAGTACATATTAATAAAGAAACAACATTATGAGCAGCTCCAAAAGAAATTTGTAAAGGCCTGCAGATGCCGCAACGATGCACATTTTCAACATATGCATTTTGGGTATGTTATGTTCAACTTTGCTTAGCAAAAGCACACCCAGGGAGGGCAGACTGGCAGTTAAAACTGCTCCCTATTAACCATGATTCTATAAATAAATATCATGTATCATATTAGCAGTAATGGTTGCATGAGATAACATTGGAAAGAATACTGAAGATTAAATCATATAAATGAGTTAATGGAATGAAATGTATTGTTTGTTAAATAAGAAGTGAATTTAATAGAGCAACTCAGCCCATTAGTGTGCAAGAAAATTTAAGCCGGCCTAACTCTCTGAACTCAGAATAAGAATTAAATAATGAAAATATGTGGTGAAGGTCATCAGTTTATAAAATGTGTGTGAATCGAACATGCGCCTTCAGCATACGTATTGCCAATAAAGCAAGCCAGAAAAAATTTTCATAACTTGACTGAACTCGTACCATTAAATATGTTAAAATTAAAACATACCTTCACATATTCTTTGCTGTTCCAATCTAGCAGCTACATATGGAGGATACAAAAATGAATTTTCAGGACCTCCCACCTCATTAAAACCTGTAAATTACAAGTAGCTCTTAAAACATTGAAAATCAAAGATGACGAGTCCAGTTCACAATGCTGTAAGCATAAATACTCGTCGCATAGACCTACCGGCATAGTATATTAATGAAAATAGTTTTTATAGGTGCAAGAAGAAGTCGTACATTAAAAAATTTTTGGTTTTCAAACTGTGTTTCAGAATTTTGTTAGGTTTATCAGGTTAGATTATGTTAGTTTTGGTTAGATTAGGTTATTTTACCCTCCAATTTTCCATTAGATTATATAAAGTTAAGTAACCTTAGGTGAGGTTAGGTAAGGTTAGGTAAGTAACCTAACCTTATCTAATCTAACTGAAAATGGAAAACTGGGGAATAAAATAACCTAATTTAGCAAAACTAACCTAAACTAAGCCAACGAAACCCAAAGTAACCTAGCGAAACGTAACGAAAATTGGAAAATTTCAAAATAGGGAAACCACAGTTTTCTTTACGTACGACTTTTTTTTACGTCTTTAGAAACATTTTTCACTAATAAAATGTGCCTCTAAAGTCAATAGTTTGGCCAGTATACGATGAGTAGTTACTCTTGATATTTACCCACTAGGTCATTATTTTTCAGTCTGTGAACTTACCTGGCAAATGCAATGATGGTAAAGAATATATTTTCAGATGTCTTGAACCAGAATTCTTGCAATCTTCAATTAAGTTTTTCTCACAAACTCTCTATCTTTCTCTAACAGTCGATTTAACCATACAATTTTTTATTCGCAATTCACTCTAACCAAATATTGTGGATGTTGTCAGACTAGGAAAACGATGGTGTTACACGCACCACTTAAATAGTTTAAGACCATCGGATGTAACACTCATTTTATGTTTTTGCACGATTCCTATCACTCCGAAATTCAACCCGACCAACTTACCACCATGATTGTTTCACGACTGTCTTTTCTTCAAGTAGCCCAGGCACACCAACTTCACAGTCAGGTCCACCAACACAACAAATGATAAGTTTA
>PNEQ01004063.1:23916-37012 GCA_003012365.1 Medauroidea extradentata
TACCACCATGATTGTTTCACGACTGTCTTTTCTTCAAGTAGCCCAGGCACACCAACTTCACAGTCAGGTCCACCAACACAACAAATGATAAGTTTACAGATGCCAACGAGACAGAGCTGGGCGGGAGATTTGAAAATAATAGGCAGTATATATACACACACAAATCTTCATAAATACATATTAACAAGTATAAAACAGATGGCGTGCACTGTGTGCATCTACACAAACTGGAACACAACAGTTTCATGTCCGCGCCATAGCTTGGCTATTCAATATTCATTTAACAGAACAAACCTTGACAATCCATGTTTGAAACATAATGGCTGCCTGCCTCCTTCCGGAATTTAAATCAACATCCTGTCGCCATGACAGTAGCTGCCTGCCATTTAGCAGACGGAATAAACAACTATTTGAAAAAAACTTGGTAACGATTTTCCCTACAACACTTGCCTCCCCCTGGCTTGGACATTGTCTCGTTTACATTGCAGCTTTCATCGCAGTCGTGTTTCATCTGTAGTACCGTTTCTTTGTGCTTTATCTTTGTTTGTAGAGTGCATTTACAGTGGGTGAACTTTATTGACTTGTTTTTGTGTACAATAACACCAACGGACGCGCAGAACGATATATTGATTGTGAGGTCGACAAGATAACCTGGTAATATATCGCGCACTGCTATTTATTTACGGTTTGATGTGCGCTATTCTCTCGTACGGACTTACGCGTAAAAAATGTCTGACGAAAAATTAGTTCTTGAGCGTGCAGAGGACCGACTATGACGCGCAGTGTCTCTCGCACCTGATGCACAAGCAGATGGTTCAAGGAGGGTGATATTTGTGGCCACCTGCCGTGATTTGGCCTCACTGCAAGAAGGGTTTGAAGATCACTTGCAGTTAGATGTTGCGCGCAATAAAAAGGACAAATTTGATTGCAAGAAACACAAAGAGAGGCTCGAAATGGACACTCAGTACTACCAGCTCATGGCTGCCCTAGAAGCATGCAATGTAAGTACCTCAAAGGGCCTAGAGTCTGAAGAAACGTCAGTGCCTGCGGGCCTCACACCACGGATAGCGCTTCCAAAAATTAAACTACCCACTTTTAGAGTAGAGGTAAAATAAAGGATTGGACTAGTTTTTCAAACCTCTTTCGAACTCTTATTATGCAAGACAAGGTGTCTGATGTAGAACGCTTAGCATACTTGAAATCATCCGTTTCTGGTGAACCCCTAGCACTTATTCAGCCATTGCATCTGAAGGAGGGAAACTTTGCTGTTGCATGGGAAACCCTAACCAGACGCTACGAAAATAGATGGATAATGACATCACAGTCCCTAGACTCATTACTGCAAGCTCCCAACATAGTGGATGACTCACCTGCTCTCTTGCGTCAGCTTCTGACAGCCGTTACATAAGTTTGGCTGCCTTGACAGCAATGGACCTACCAGTCCAACGCTGGGACTTAATATGCATTTTATTGCAGTTGGGAAAGGATGAAAGGGCGAGATTCCCCCAGGGTGCTGTTGCATTGGAAGATGATTTCTACGTAGACGATGTGCTGACAGGCGCCGCTGATGTTAAGTCACTTGTTGAACTTCATTGACAGTTGGTATCCCTTCTCAAGGTTGGAAGTTTTGAACTGCGTAAGTTTACAAGCAACTGTCCTGATATTATGCACAAGCTTCCTGCAGAAGACAAGGCTACTGCATCTCATTTGTTCTATGGGGAGAGTGACTCCATTGTCAAGGTCCTTGGGTTGCATTGGGACACTATACAAGATACATTCCATTATAAGGTACAACCTCTCGACTATCAGTTGATAAAGAGAGCAATCCTCTCTGACCTCGCCCGAATTTTTGATCCACTCGGGTGGCTTGCACCTCTAACTATGTTTGCAGAGGCCCTGCTGCAGCAACCATGGCTGTCGAACAGTGATTGGGGTGTCAAAGATCAGCTACCTGCTCTGGCATTAAGGTCTGTTGATCACAGTCTTGGTTTGTCCGTTGAGCACGCATATGAACTTCATGGATTTGCTGATAGCTCGGAGCAAGGTTACGCTGCTGTCATCTACCTAAGGTCTACTTCTACCGTCCAATCTATGGTCAAGTTATTGATTGCGAAATCGAAGGTCGCGTCAGTAAAAAGGGTTTCACTTCCCAGACTCGAGTTATGCGCTGCACTACTTTTAGCTCAGTTAATTCACTATGTCTTGGATCTTACAACTGATTCGTGGCAGGGAAGCTCTAAGTGTATATGCGTGGTCTGATTCTATTGTTGTCCTGCATTGGTTGGCTTCCTCCCTTCACCAATGAAAGACATTCATGGCTAATAGAGTCTCACAAATTCAAGACCCAATTCCTGCTGCACAGTAGAACCACGTCAATTCCGAGGACAACCCAGCAGACTGCGCTTCCCGTTTACTGATGCCAGAGCAACTTGTGCACCACGACCTTTGGTGTACAGGCCCCTCTTTGCTGACCAAGCCAGGTCAGGAATGGTCACAAGTTGCTGAGAACATGGAAGATGATGACGTTGAAGAAAATATTCTTGTGTTTGAAGCTGTTTTGGATATAGGGCCTCTTGAACAGCTTCTTGAGCGGTATAGTCGGCTACTCAAGGTTGTTAGAACTATTGCGTTTGTGTTACGATTCACCCAAAATTGTAAACCATCATGTGAGAATCTCTCAGGACCACTGCAGCCAGGGGAGCTCGATAAGGCCCTAATGCTCCTTATAATTAATGGCAAGAAGAAATGCTTCATGGATGCATTGATGGCCATCACGAATAAGGCATATTTACCTACACAATTTCGAAAATTCTCCCTCTTCGTCGATGAAGGTGGTGTTCTCGGGGTGGGCGGCAGGCTTCAACATGCGAATCTACTCTGTGAGCATAAACATCCATGCATTTTTTCATTGTGGAGACTCTAATGTATTTTTAATCAGTTTTATTGTGTGATATTTTTTATTTTTCCTAGAGTTTTTACATTTTTTATACAATTTTTATAATTTTTGATGGTTCTTGAAAATGACCACATAAAACCCGGTACTCATAAAATAGGGGTTCTACACACACACACACACACACTCACACAAATACACGCACACACACACACACACGCTAAATCAAGCATTTACGCATGCACCATGAGTTACGGTAGGAGGCCGCAGGTGCAATTACGTGCGTATACGTCCATTTATACACACAACAAAGTTATTTTTTCCTAGCCAATTGTTTGGAAAGTATTTTTTTTTAGTTTTGTGTTTGTTGTTGGCGAATGTTTTTAAAGAGAAGAGAGATTTAATTTTTTTGTGTTCTTTGGCTATTTTTATAGGCATTAACGTGATAATATTAAATAATGATGTAAACTTTAAAATTCAGTAAAATTTAGTTTGTTAGTAAGTTTTCGGAACTCTGTAAATATGCACGTGAGATCGTCAGCTAAGAACACATGTCCCGTGCAACCCAGCTGTCGCTTAAGTGACAGGAAGCGCCATGACCTTACGTGACCCCACCCGGCCACGAACAATAGTTGTTCACTGTGCATTACAGCCGCACATTTCATATTTTTGCAGGTGGTAATTGATATGTCTTTAAAATGTTATTTAAGCAAGTTTTGTATAAATTTATTTTAGTTTTGTTATGAATTTCCACAGTAAATAGAAACCTCCAAATAATACAAGAATATAATACTCTGCATAATTTTTTTTTGTGTATAGTGAAAATTTGCTATATCAACTTTCGGCACTGTTATAAATTTACATTATAATGGACTTTTACCATACTTTTATCTATCACTGTTGCAATGTGTACGACAGATGCAGCAAGCTAGGCACAAATAGGTGTACGTGGTAAGAGTGGGAGGCCTATAAAGATGGAAAAGGACAGGGAGGTGACAAGTCATCATATTGGTTGCCTTGTTTCTGTGTTGTGTGTAGTGAACCTCACCCTCCCCCCTACTCTTCAATTACAAGTGCATATTCTAACAATTGTTTTTGACGTTTTTTCACAATTTTTTTTTTGTATTTGCTTTGCAGCTTACTGATTTATGGTAAACGCTTACATTATTGCTGCATCCAAACAAACGTACAGTATTTTTAATTACCTTATCTACAGTACTCAAGGTACCTATCTTGAGTTTTTTCTCTTTGTTTTACTTAAGTAAAAGCAGTGCAAAAGCACTGCAGCACAATCTTGGCAGCTGAATAGATGAGGGTAAATTGCTACTGCAGCGCTTTGCGGCAGAAGTTGCCGTTATGTACTGTAATCTTCTTAGGGGTCCTTTTGCTTGATTTTGACTGCTGCAGTGATAAAGCATCTTGCAGTCCCAGTGGATGCTCAGTATCCGAGAGGCCAAGCAAAGATCTAGCCATCCTCACAGCATAGCGTCTCTAGCAACTGGCAGTCTGTCCATGTTATGGAGGGGGTGATGTGAAGAAGGGTACAGGCAGTTGTCTAGGAAGAGGAGAGAGTTCACTAAAGTGCACAGGTCCTTTCACACTCCAGGATGAGACAAACAAAAAATTTTGAGGAAAAAACTCAACAGACCCTGTTGCTTGTACCCTTTTACACACAGGTGGTTTTGTGACGATGAGTGATTGAGTTTGATGTGCAGCTGACATAACATATAGTCCAGGGCTGCCACCTGGCCTAGAACTTAAATCCTTGCCAAAACACCCAAAAATCCCTGAAAAACCTTGACAGAGAACACAAAAATCCTGGAAAATCCTTGAAAGTACAATATGTATATTTTAGCAAATTTTTACGACAATTCTTATTTCTTTTGTTTTAAAATTGAGTAATTTTATTGTTGCAAAAATGTCTATCACTTTATTTCCCTAAAAACTAACAAATATCCATCAAACTGAAACAATGTATTTGAAAAATAAACATATATAAGAATGTAACCTAACTCAATTTACTGTCCTGTTTATTAGACCTAAGTTAACAAGTTGCAGCCACAATATAGAACAGGGCTGCCACCAAGTTCATTTCCAAAGTCCTGTAGTTAGCATTAAAAAATCCTGTAAAATCCTGTAATAATTCAAACTTACGTCTACATACTTTTCCGAAGTTAATTTAGAAGATTCTTGCTGTAGAATTTTGATAGTGAAATTAATATGTATAGTAAATTATTATAGTATTGTGAAAAAGTGAGATGTTATACAGGAAACCATTTGCTGTTAATGTTTTTTACAGACTGAACTATTTTCTAATCTGTTTCAGTAAAGTAGCAGTGAAACTTTCCACCCATTTTCCTATTTGGAAAAATTTATAGAATGAGTGCGAACATGTTCAACTGACTACTTATTGTTGAAAAATTAATATATCTGCATACCGTATTTGCCGGCATACCTATAGGACGACCCTGCATATAAGACGAGTCATGGTTTTGAAGGTACAAAATCTTGAAAAAAAGTGAATTACTAATTTTGAAATTCCCGACAGAATATTTTTTTCCTTTGCCTGAAACATTAAAAACTTAGTTTATATATTTTTAATGCATTTATTACCGGCATTTAAAGATCATAATAGACAAACGAATAACATTTGCTACTACCGCCTTCCGCGCACCCTAGAGCCAAGGAAATGCGCAGCGGCAGCCGGCGATATCTTCATTTGCCCGCAGTTGCGCGCGACTTGGCAACGCCGGCCTAAGGCACGCCGCGCACTACATGACAACGCCGGGCAACAACAGCTGCTTGCAAGGTCATTGCGTTCCTGTGCGCTGTTGTCCTCCAGCCTAGCGCTAGACGGTAGACATGTGAATGTGTGGTACGGTATCTAGATCCTCGTTTTTTCCGCCCGAGTCTTGTGCTTGCGAGACAAAGGATGAAAGCATGCGGACCTAGATCCTTGTTTTCTCTGCCCGAGAGCTGTAGGCTGGCGAGACAAAGTATCTCGGCACGCGCTCGCATCGATCGCTGCTTCGCTGCGAGGAAGTGTCCTTTATTATGAATGACGCTCATCAAAATCTCGTACCGTAAATTTTATTAAAATAAACGGGTGACTCGTTTTCATTTGTGACGAAAAATGCAATTCCTTGAAACATCATACAACTCCACAGCTTACAGCTAAGCTAGCTAAGCTATCAAACGATTTTTGGCTACCAAAAATTTTTGCACCCTCATATAAGACGAGTAGCAATTTTTGAGGGCCAAAAATATGTAAAAATTGTCGTTTCATATGCCGGCAAATACGGTAAGTTAAATTATGGCTTCGAATGAGACGTAGTTTGCTTGTATCATGGCGCCGCACATAAAAATTAAATACACGTAATTATTAACATAATTGCCGCATGTTTTCACCAAAAATTTTGGCACAAAATATGGGGTGCAGCCATATGAAGGGTTTTAAAAATTTTCCTTTTTTATTTATTTTGGCATAAAATAAAACACAAATTTACGTATATTAGCTTATATATAGCATGACCTTTTCTGCAAAAATAAAGGGAAAGATTTGTAGGTTTAAATTAAGCACGAAAAAGATTAGGGAATCTCGTTAATCCATTCATGTGCATCGCTAATTTTTGTGTCAATTGTTGCTAAACACAGATGTTAGAAATATCCGTGAATATCTAACATTATCCGTCTGTCCGTTTCAACCTTTAAATATCCGTTAAAACGGATAAAATCCGTTAAAACGACAGGCCTGATATAGTCGATTCCCCCTTTTAGCTTGGTATGTACTCACCATTCCTTGTATCCACTTACCTACCTCATTGAGTCATCATTGTGGTATTTTTCCTGATTGTTCAGTTTTCTTTTCCTCTGTGTTTGCAGTGCTGGAAATGGTATTTCTCTTGCATGAAAGCAGAGGTTTGTTACCGGGTACATTTAAGTGTTTTTTTTTTATGATGTGTTTGTGTGGTGTTAAAATTATGTGCTGTTTTTTCCCTCTTTGCAGTGTTTTTGGTTATTTTTACACAAAGTTTGCAACATTAAGAGGAAATTCTAAATAGAATTGTGATTCTACTAACATTGTGTGGTGTCCTGAAGGGCTTAGAAGTGTATTTTATAGTGTACGGGAACTTTAGTTTCAAGTAATGTGTCAGTAGTATGCAGAGCATAAGGATTGTTATGTGTGCAGTGATTTCAAGTGAGAAACGGAGGAGGTTCCTGTGGAACATGGAAATGGAGGTAATCTCGACAGCAGCAAAAAATCTAATGGAGTCTGTGAGTCATGTCCAAGCTCCATTCACGTCTGCCAAGCACTTGGAGCATGTCCGGCCCATGTTCAAGGTTTGTTACTAGCATTTAGCTAAATTTGTATAAAAGTCTGTTTCCTACCATGTATTCAGTTAGTTTTCAGCTCACGTACAAGTTTTCGGGGTGTTGTAATTATGAACAACTTTTGAATCACTTCTTCTTTGTACTCCCTTGTAGATGATTCCATTAGTTGCAGACGTGGAAAATCTGCCAAAGATAATATGTGTGAAAATAGTGAATAACAGGAGAGGAAGGAAGTTAAGTTGTAACTTTTTTCCTCGCTTTGCATTCAAGGGAGAAAGGAATAGACAATATTTTTCAGATCAGTAGTAAGCTATTGACCTCTTGGCCAAAGTCATCTGGAGCCACTCTTAGATATGCAGTGTCCGTGTCCTGGGTCTTGTAAGTCTACTGTCCATCTGCTACTGTTTGACTATCACACACTTTAGCAGTGTTGCTGGAGAGTTATAGTTAGTAGCCTTCAGTAAATGAGTTCACCACACATACATTCTATTTTGACATCAATAAAATCAAAATTTCAACCTGAGACTATTGGCACCAAGAACTCTGACTGAAAGCGTTAATTTGCCTCAAAGCAAACAGTTTGTGATTTTGTGTGAAGCTAACATCCATCCTTGAAGCCAACAGGAGAGCATTAAAAGAGGTGAACCAGAACTGTTTGAAGGAAGTCTATTTTTACTGAGCTCAACTGTCCAACCACTTAGAGTTTAACGAATTTACGTCTAGCTATTGTCACCATCTCAGAAAAATGTAATAATAATAGTGAAATAGTTATCCAGCAGAGTTTTTTTAAATGTTGAATAGCAGTGTTGATTTTTGGCTTTGTTGAACTGTGTCGCAAAAATAGTGCTTGTTGCTGAAGACTGTGGAAAATGTCTACAGGTGGCACATTCGGAAGAGAAAAAACTCAAAACTTTCTTTAAAAATAACGTACAGCCCCTTTTGTATCTTATCTGCCAAGGTCAAGTTGAGACCGGGACAGAGGAAGTGAGAGAGAAATTGGTCAGAGAGAGGAGAGAAGGAATGACAGAGGAGTTTGGGATGTACTGTTAGAATATTCATGTGTGAAAATGTAGCTCTCGGTACATAGTCCACTGTTGTTTTCAAATTTTCAGGTACATAGAGTCTTAATATTATGGTAGAATCGACTACATGTATTTACAAACCAGCCAGTATTTCAGTGTTAACAAGCTATCATGCATTTCAGTGTTATTATTGTGTGTAACTAAATCAGTTGTGACTGTGCATAATTTTTCCAGATGGCGTGGACACCTTTCCTTGCAGCTTTCTCTGTCGGATTGCAAGATTGTGATGATCCAGAAATAGCATCATTGTGTTTGGATGGAATTCGATGTGCTATTCGTATAGCCTGTATCTTTCATATGACTGTGAGTACCTCTTGTATACATAGACTCACCCGCACCTTGTGTGTACCATTCCCTCTGACTGATGAGTATGTACTAGTAAGCCGAAACAGGAATGTTTTGGATTTGTAAATTGTATATAGGCTGTTGCAAAATTCCATGTCAATATTCTGGGGAAACAATACTTACAAGTAGAGGAACAAAAAATGTTATGTGTGGATAGGTCCAAAAACTCACAGTTTCTGCGCTACAGTTCGCAGTACATGACATACGGTTGATAGCACGTGGGCAGGATCATGTTGCTGTGGAGAACCATCGCAACTGTAGGTAGGCCCATACCAGATGAATTGTATCAACCACTGAATTGAACACACAAATTTCTTGCTCTAACATTGAGGTGGATCGAGCATCATGTGTGCATTACTTCAGGACGAGGTTTAAAATTGATTATTCCATTGCCAAGTTAGTTGATGCACATTTCATGTATGGGTTGGCAAATTGTAACGGCAGCACCGCACAGCGTTTGTACCGTGCACACTTCCCACAACGACGGTGTCCAGATAGACGTACGTTTGAAGCAATCCTTCGCTGTCTTAGAGAACACGAAACCTTCAAACCAGTCAATTGTGACGGACGGCCGAGAGGGACTAGGAAACCAGCGTTGGAAGATGCACTCCTACATGAAGTGGACAAGAACACCAATGTCAGCACACTGAGAGTAGCTACTACATTTAATGTGAATCATACGCTGGCTTGGAGAGCGGTTCATGAAAAATGTTGATTCCATATAATGTGCAGCGCGTTCAGGCCCTGTCGCCTGCAGATTTTCCAGTTTGTTGTAAGTTTTGCTTTGGTTTGGTGGACAGTGCTTGAACCCTACCTTCTGTGAAGCTGTTTTGTTTTCTGATGAAGTAACATTATCATAATAAACACATCTGGGCCCAGAAAAATCCTAATAGTATGGTGCAAACATGCAACCAACAGTTCTCTGTCAATGTTTGGGCTGGCATTGTAGATGTCTTTTTAATAGGTCCTTATTTTCTGCCACAATGACTCAGTGGTGAGAGATAGGAAGTATTCTTAACAAACAACATGCCTGTTTTGTTGGAAGATGTCCCATTACTAGGGACAAGATTTTATGGAAGTATTTTTAGGCCCATTTCGTTTTTAAAATATACAATTTCATTGTTATTTCTGTTTCATTATTTTGTGCTTTTGTGTACGTGAAAAATTAAAAAAAAAAAAAAAAAAAGACAAAACCATAGAAGTATCTTACAAAGGGGTACCATGAGACGTTACCAAAAATATTTCCACATCTGAGTAAAGAAATTTTACTTGCATTAAAGACCAAATAATGAATGTCAACATGAAATAAAATTCAATTTTAAGCACAGTTCACACAGGAATAAAAATAGTTTGGAAGTGCCCGAAGTCACCCCATGTGTGTACCAATTCACTCTTTACACAAAATTTTCTTCGAATTTATGCATCCAAATTTTCAGTCAGGCAACACAAATGTTCATAATTTACAGAAATATTGTATGCAGTCATTGGATGCTGCAAGTTTAGGCTACACATTAAAAAACTATCATGGTGAGACATTCCGGCGTTTTCGGATGTTAGCCACTGTCTTCTGTCACTCACTATCAAAGAAAATTTTGAAAAAGAATGCTCACAATCAACATTGGATGTTGGAAACCAAACTGTCTTTAGACATGCTTTCGAAAAGTCACTGTAGTCTGCTCTCAAAGAACGTAGCATTGGTGCAACATCAAAATGGGTAGTTTATGGCAATGATAGCTCATCCTGAATTATTTTCTTGAATGCAACACAAGCAATAACAAATTTGTCAACTGGCATCTGATACATCACTGGCAAGTTCTGAATATACTTTGGAAAATTTACTGTTGCAATATTCACTCGACATGCATTTTGTGGATTGAAGAGAAAATCAATTGCTTCAAATGTTTTTAAAGCAGGATCATTTTGAATAAGCTGAGAAAATTTGGTTTCACACTTCTGGACTGCAAACATAACACACTGCTTCAAATCTGCATGTTTAACTTGTGCGTAGTTCAGACAGTTGTTCACACACTGCAGGAGAAAATAAACCAGCACTCAAATGGTGAAACTTGGTTTCCAGATCTTCTAATTTAGAAAGTAACTGATGAGCTGTTGGGTACAATGTACCTTCAAGAAAGTTGATCATCTCTACAAGAAGAGTAGGGCCTACAGTTTTGAGCCACAACCAAGGCTTGAACTTTGGTACCTGAAAGGTCTTCTGGGGTCATCTGTTTCAAAAATGTAATGCCACTGTTGTATTCACTATAATCCTCAAAAAATTCTGTTATGTCCTTCAAGTGTTCATTCAAGTACAACACTGAACTAAACCATGTGTTCCACCTTGTCATGACTGGCTGTGGTAGCAATGTATGCATTGTAGGATTATTGGAATACTTGGACATCAAAAATTGAACATACTGATGTTTGCGCTTCCTTGTATTGCATTCTTAACCTAAGTCACAACAGCATTTAATTCTCCAAGGTTGGTTTGCCTGACAACCCCTACTAAATGTATCTTGTGTGCCCAGCATTGCACATGAATCAGATGGTCACCAAATAACCTTTGTAGTATGTTGGCATATTTTGTAATTTACCTGGCAGAATCAGATACAAATGTTAACATATCACTATAATTAACTTCATATTTACTGAGAAACTCAACAACAGCACAGGCACAAGTTTGGCTGATGGTTCCATTGTTTTAAAAACTACATTAAAAACACAACGTCCATCTCTGTCTGTTGTTTCATCACATAAAACAATTATGTATTGATTTGTTCTTGACTGCTGATCTTATAATTTCTACTTTTTCTTTGGGCACAACTGGTATGTACTTCTTACGAAGCTAGTCTGCTGTGGGAAGATCCCCGCCACCTTTGACATACATATTCTTGAAACCAGCTACAAAGTTCTGCATTATCTAATATTTACACAGGTATGTTTGTGGAATCAAATGTCGCTGTTGTTTTTCTTTTTTTTTTTTCGATTGACAACTGACGTTTCTCAGATGAAGCAGGATGAGACATCAAATTTTATATTTTTCGGTAGACACATGTTTTGTAAGTAGTATGTCTTGCCTTTCATCTTCTAGTATACAGTTGCAGAACCTGCACATCAACAGTTTACCATAGCTTAGGTAAAATCCTTCATTTGCGAATTCATTTGCCCTATCACGCGGCGTTATTTTTTGTTTAGGCACTTTAATTACATACTCTGCCAAGGGTTACAGAGTACACGATGCCGTATGAAATCGGTAAACAAGAATTTGACAATGTGAAACGATATTATTAACTCTAGGAACTAAAAGATTATTACTTTTTATTATCACATCAATACAACACACAAATGTTCTGCACAATTTACAATGTAAATACCTCTTACCGTATGTCAAGTGTAATCATAAACAATGCCATTCATAGGTTAGCTTTTGCGTATTGATTATCGACTCTTTCGTGTTGTAACAACAGGAAATTTCAGAATCACCAATTCGATGATGGATCAATAGTGCAATGGAGACAAGAGCTATTTTCACATCACACTCGCAGAGTGTACAGCTAAAAATAAGAAATGTCACGTCCTTGTCACAGTGTGTTTTAGTTTTTATGTTACTAGTTGTCCGTCACATATATTTTCCCATGCCGATACTGTAAACAGTAGCCGGGTAAAATAAATGTGATATTTATGTCTTACTTGTTATGAACACGTAATGGCCAGTATGAATTGCATTCAACATGGCTGAAAGAAGCAGGTTTTTGTAAACATTGAAGTAAATACCCCAGTACGTATGCAACAAATATTATATACACTAGACCCCCGATTTTACGAACCCTGGATTTAACGAAGGTAGCGATTCTACGAATACAATCTCAGGAACCCTCAACAAATAACAAAATTATATGCCAAACAAATTGTAAGGAATTACGTTGACAATGAATAAAACATACTGTATCTAATTCACGGCATTAAAATATGAATTGTAGAGTTGCAGTTATTACTTGGTAAGACACAATATTAAAAATAAAACAAAAATAGCGAAAATCTGTTAAAAAATGTGGCAGTGACAGTTCGAAAACCGTGCGGCGCCGCTTCCTGCGCTAAGCCGGCCGGCCTGTCTCCAACTACGACGTATTAGGATCTTTATTGAGGTCGTACCACGATGTACATATAATGGTGTGCCCGTGCGCATTTTATCTACTTCTCACTCTAATCTTGTGACGTCACTCCGTAACCAGATTGCTCGGAATGGCAATTTAAATGTATACAAATCCGTGCTTCTTTTCACGTCAACGGCGATTTTTAAAGAAACTACGAGGTGCAAGCTGATCGGATCACTCTGGAAATAAACTTGAATAGATACTTCGTGTGCTCATAATAGTAACAACCGGTCATTTACATATGAAATAACTTTTATTGGTGGTTAAATATGTGCCTATCAGTGCAAGCAAGA